>JAUMHQ010009473.1:0-13527 GCA_032361165.1 Enteromius paludinosus | reverse complement strand
CGAAACAACAAAAAAAGAAAAACAGAAACATCCAAAGGGGAGGGAGGGTGGGCGCCCTGGAGGCAGGACGGCGGAGCAGAGTCACGGGTTGCCTCCAGGGCGGATCAGGAGACGGCTGAGGCAGTGGTGGTTCGGGAGCCTCTGGAGGCGGATCAGGAGCCGGCTGAGGCCGTGGTGGTTCGGGAGCATCTGGAGGCGGATCAGGAGCCGGCTGAGGCCGTGGAGGTTCGGGAGCCTCTGGAGGCGGATCAGGAGCCTTAGGAGGCCGTGCTTGATCAGGAGCCTCTGGAGGCAGATCAGGAGCCTTGAGCGATGGAGGATGGAGGTGCGCAGACGACTCTGGAGGGCGCTCTTGCAGCGCAGATGACTCTGGAGGGCGCTCTTGCAGCACAGACGACTCTGGAGGGCGCTCTGGAAAGCGCACGGAGGACGCAGCAGACGCTGGAGTGCGCACGGGAGGCGCAGCAGACGCTGGAGGGCGCACGGGAGGCGCAGCAGACACTGGAGGGCACACGGGAGGCGCAGACTCAGGGAGGAATACTGGTAGCGCAAGCCCAGGGATAGGAATCAGCTCTCCCTGCCACAGATCCCGCACGTGGCAGTTTGCTTGCACAGCTGACTCGGAGGGACGTTCTGGCAGCGCGGGCTCTGGCTCGAAAAGAGATGTTCAGCTAGCGTGGGTTCTTTCTGCCGCTCGGGCAGCGCGGGCATGTCGAGGCGCTCGGGCAGCGCAGCGGGCTCAGGTTTGGCTGGGCAGAGAATGATGGTGGTTTGCATGATGGGGATCGTGGTGTTGGAATGAGAAGCAGAGACGTTGGGGCAGTACATTGACGAGTCTGGCTTGTGGTGAGCTGGAGTGTCAACTAGCTTCCGGATGGGAGGAGGACTAATATCTTCTGAATCAACTAGAAAATTGGAGTTATTTAACTCAAGGACTAAATTTAGGAAATCTGCCACGGATCGAAAACAGCCCTCATGACGGATGGAAAAAAATAAATCATCATCGGATAATCCCATCCGGAAGTTGATATTAACGATCGAATCACTCTAACTCACTAGATGTAACACGCTCAAGAATTCCTCAATGTACTGCTCCAAGGAATTTTCCCCTTGCTGCAGCTCAAGCAGCGACTCTTCAGCCCAGTTCATCTCCAGCTGATACTCCATGATGTCTGTTTTTAGTGGTCCGTCAATCTGTAACGCTGGTCTATGTCCAGAGAGAATCGCGGGAGTCAAAAGTAAAATGAACATAAAGTCTTTTAATAAATTAAATCATGGAGTCGTATCCAAAAACCATAACAAAGATATACATAGACTTAAACACGTTGGTTGATGGACAAAACTGACTAACAGAGGGAAACTTAAGTCGGGGAGACAATGAACGTTAATAAGGAGACACACCTGAATGGGATACATGATTAACTGAAAACTAGGTCAAACAAGCACATGGGGAAAGACAACAAATATCACATGATACAAAAGGTGAAAATAGAAACTAACACAACTAAACCCAAAATGCAAAACACAGAAAAACAGAACTAAAACAGACCCAGAATGTTACAGTGAGCTTACAGTAGTAGCATTTGTACACTGCATTCTCAGAGTTTTATATAGTTTTGTGCATTATGAATACTTTTTACTTTACCTTTCCACATTGTGCAAACTGATATGGATATTGATGTCTTTTTTTTTTTTTTTTTTTGCATTAAGATGCAAACTAAACATGAAACAATGCATAAACATCAAACTTTGCAGTTTGTATATGCACCTCTCCACATGTGCCCTCTGGAATCGTGTCCTTTTGTGCTTGGGCAAAACACCTATTTCATGTGTCCTTTCACATGAATTGAATCAGTTTATGCTTATAAATGATGCATGACGAAGATAAAGACTGACATGTAGACTTTTTTCTGTAGATGTCTGTCCAGAGGGAAAGGTTTTATTGGATGTAGATGGCATTTAGAACGTTCAGAACATAATGTGCCTGACTGAAGGTCAAGCATTGGAGCGAACAACCTAAAAAAGCCGAAAAAAAGTCTAAAAAAGCATTAAAATACAACAAAACTCCCATTAATCACCGGCACTAGATCAAGAATCGCTTTTGAAATAATTTGGGTACATTTGAATCACATAAGATTCACAAAAAAAGTTACAAGCACTTGACCTTGAAGTGGAGAATTATTCATAGCATACATCTTATAGCATAGCTACGGTATAATTATAATAAATCATTATAAGCTATGGTAAAGTCCATTTACCTTCAGATAATCAACATGTAGAATTTACAGTGGATAAAAAAGAATGTGTATAAGTAATAAGTATCTGTCTATACGTGGTGGAGGGTATAGAAATTAATACTGTTATTCATCAAAGATCCTAAGATATTTATAATGTTACAAAAGATTTGTATTTCAGATAAATGCTGTTCTCCTAAAACTGAATAATCTGCCCAGCTGTTTTCAACATAACAATACAAATGTTGTTTTTTTTTGTTAGTTCTTTTTAAGCAAATGAGAATAGAATTAGAATGATTTCTAAAGGATCATGGGACTGGAATAATTATGCTAAATTTCAGATTTAAAATCACAGGAATCAATTCAATTTTATTTTATTATTAGTCACAGCTGGTTGTGACAACCTGATCTCACAGCACTTCGTAAATATTTTACGATGTGGCTAATTCGTAAGAATTCGTATGACCTCACTCGTACGAATTCATACGATTTCTTCTATTGTGCGAGTTGCCAATCAATGAGGAAGGATCAATGACATACACCTAACCCCGGCCCTAAACCTACCCGTGACAGGGTTTTAGAGAAATCATACAAAATCATATGAGTGAGGTAAATCAGCACGAATTTGGCATATCGTACGAATACATATGGGTTGGTCATGAGACTGTGTTGGTTGTGATGTGATATGGCTGTACATGTAAACATACATATGAGTGAAAACATACAACCCTAAGCTATAACCATCATAATGTCAAATTCATGGTTTGAGGCAAATGTCTTGGCTCATTCCAGGAATCTGTGAGATAACCGTCTGCCTTAGATATACATCTCTCCCTCTCTTATCATCTGACCGTCTTTCTCTCACCCTTCTGCATGACACTAAGTCACACAGACGTTGCCTTATCCTGAGTTAATGTGGTCGTCTTGTCATCCTCTCAAGGAATAATATGTCACCTTTCATTTATGTACTGCCACACACGCAAATACATGCATGCACAAACATGTATCCATTATACTGCGTCCGGCAAACAGCATGTCTTTGTTATCCCTTTGGAAATAAGGCATAATTGTTTTAATGCATGCATGCAACAGAAAATTAACATGTCTCCTTGCACAACCTTAAACAGTTTACTGTGGTTTATTGATGGTATGCACCAATTCTGGCCAGTTAAAATGAGCTTGGCATTGTTTTTACATTATGGCTGAAAAATAATTGAATTGATTAATGTTATATCAATAGCGGTCAAGTCAAATCAAAAAGTTCCAAAATGTAATTTATTGTGTAACTTTCCTGAAAAAAAAAAGAATAAATATTGGGTACACTTGCTTTCAGGGCCGTAGCCAGAAAATCTTGAATTTTGTTTTCATGGGGGGGTACAGTTTATGATCTCATTCACCAAAACAAAAACAACCTATAGTTATTGTTATTTAAATCGATTAAATTCTATATTAAACCGATAGTCTGTGATGATCTGTTGACGTTTGAGTGCCATATCAATTTAAAATTTTAATAGAAATGTTTGAAAAATGTAAAAGATTTTCTCTCAAAATTGTATGTAAAAAAAGTATAGCGCTTTCTCTCCTTCTGTTACGGTCAGGCTGGATATTCCAGTTCAGGCCACTGGACAACACTCCAGAGGTTCATGAACTCTGTGTGTTTTTGTGTCTGTTTTCATGCCTGGACTCATTTCAATGAACTCATGTCTCCGCCCATCCTATCTGTTGTTATGGCTATTCATTCATGTCTCCACCCACCTTGTTCATTGTCATGACTGCCCATTGTTGCTCCACCCCTTTTGGCTTGTATTTAAGCACCTGTCTGTCATGTGAAAATTGGCTGGTCAATGTGTTTCTCCTGTGTCTAGCCATTCGTGTTTTCTGCGTTTTCCTGTGTTTCCTTTGTTCCCCGATCTCGACCTCGCCTGTACCCGGATTTACGACTTTGCCTCGGCCTATTGGATTATGTTTACTTCTCGCTCGACCCACGCTACGTTTACTGGATTAATGTAACTGGATTATGTCTCTGCCTTTGATGTTCATGTTCGCTGTTGCCTCGACTCTGCTGTTATGGCTCTGTGTGTGTGTAAATAAACTAAGTAAGTCTGCAAATGGATCTGCACGCCACCTCCCGTCTCCTCTATCATAACAACTTAACTCAACTTAACTCCTTTGTCTGTGCGTCGGAAATTCTCCGCATCTCCACCGTGTCATCGGCCACGAGGCTTTCTTTTGTTGCCCGGCTCGCGCCTCGCCACTTGGCGCACTCCACTGCTGACTGTATGCAGACCGATTGGCGCTAAATCTCCCAGAGAATCCAAACCTTAAGGAGGCGCCTAAATCTGCAAAGTATGGGAGTCCTTTAGTGCCCGCTCCCGAGCCTGCACACAAGATGGCCGTTGCTCCCGAGCCCACGCACAAGATGGCCATCGCTCCCAAGCCCACACACAAGATGCCCGTCGCTCCCAAGCCTGCGCACAAGATGGCCACCATTATGGAAGCTCTGCACAAGATGGCCGCCGAACTCGAGGTATTGCATAAGTTGGCCGCCGAATCCGATGCTTTGCACAAGATGGCCGCCACTCTCAAGTCTTCACATAAGATGGCCGTCTTAGAGTCTGTTCCTGAGACTGCTGTATATGACAGTTGCCATTTTAAGTGTGTGGGCTTCACACTGCCCCCCTGAGGCCTCTGGTGATCCAGAGCTGCCATGGCCCATTCCACTAGAACCTGTCAGCCTTCCTGATTTGCCGTGGCCCGTGCCGCCGGAGTCGGGTAATGACATTTATTTGCCAGAGGTTTTGCCAGTGGCTGCACAGCCCCAGGAGGAGTCAGTCGACTTCCCTGAGGTTCTGCTGGATATTTCACAACCTCTAGAGCCTGTTCTTTTGCCTCCATCCAGCCCGACCCTGACAACGCAAAAATCCGCCAGTGGCTGCACCACCTCTGGAGATGTCAACTTCGGTTGTGGATTCTCTAGGGGCTCCGCTGGTGGCTGCACAATCTCCGTGTCAGTTCAGCAGGGCTGTTCTGATGCTCAAGCCTGACCCTGAACCAACCTTGGACGCCGTTATTGAACTGTTACCCGGCTATAAACCATCATTGAATCCTAGTCCTTCCGTGAACCAGCCATGGAGGCCGCCTTTGAACGTTTGCCTTGCTCTTAGCCCGCCATAGAAGTCTATGAACTTTTGCCCTGCTCTGAGCTGGCCATGAAGGCCTTTGAACATTTGTCCTGCCCTGAGCTGGCCAAGGAGGCCATTAAACTATCACTCTGCCCTGAACCAGGCACTGGAGCCATCGGACCCGGACCTGCCTCGGGACCACTCACCCTGAACCGGACGCAGGTATGAACTCGGCTTTAGAGGCCATCAGTAACCTATCTGTGCTCCTGTTTGCAGTCCCGTCTCCTGCTCCACCCTGGAGGGCCTCTCCACCATCTGGTCCACCCAAGTGGTCGTCACCGCCGTCTACTCCGCCCTGGTGGGCTTCTCCTCCGCCTTATCTGCCCTGGCGGGCATCTCTTGTGTCGTCGGATCCGCCCTGGTGGGCGTCTCCGCCATCTCCTCCACCCTGGTGGGCATCTCATGGTGGGGGTCAATGTTTGGATGTATTCTGTGTTTCTCCCGTGTGTAGCCTTTCGTGTTTTCCTGTGTTTCTTTTGTTCTCCGATCTCGACCTCGCCTGTACCCGGATTTACGACTTTGCCTTGCCCTATTGGGTTATGTTTACTGGATTAATCTGTGTATCTGCCTTTGATGTTCACGTTCGCTGTTGCCTCGACTCTGTGTGTGTGTGTAAATAAACTAAGGAAGTCTGAAAATGGTTCAGCACGTCTCCTCCCGTTTCCTCTATCATGACACCTTCTGCCTTTTTGTTTCTCAGTCTGCCACCTTAAAAATCAGCACTACCCAGAGCATTAGAGCTTATTCCAATCGGAGGTTCACAGGAACATTTAATAAATTGAAAGTTGCACTTCAGTTGGAATCGTGTTGTTCCAATTTTACTGAAGTCATTCTGTCTGGAGTGTCACAATATCTGAAATTGGTGTAGCACAACAGCCAATGGCTGAAAAACCATGTCTACTGGACAGCAGCTATGGATTGTGATTACCTAAAGATCCTTTTCAAGGAATACAATGGAATTGGTACTGAAGTAAGATGAGTTTTTCTCTTTCTCTTTGATATAAAAGTTCACAAAAACTGCTCTAAATGAGTTTTATATCTTTTATATTTTATATCTTATTATATAAGATAAGTTTGAGATCTCCTCATTTAATGTAGAAGAGTGTAAAATTTCTGTTCCATAGCAGAAGGTCAAACAATTTTGTAATGACAGGACATTGAAGATTAGAGAAAATTGTTATTGCATTATATAGTTGATTATAAAAACTTAAAAAAAAAACAGATAATACAAGCTGTGATAAAACAAACAAACAAAAACCCAGCATAATAAGCCCCTTAAGACCCTTTGCTTGGGGTTTTGATGGACAGGCGATCCAGGCAGTTTTTTTTTTTCCAACAAACAAATCAGACATGAGAGTAGGCTAACATTGGGGGACTTGAATCTGAGAAATGCTAGTTATTGACACCTTTTCATGTTGAGTCAAGATACCTTCTGATGTTTATTTCATGCTATAACTGGTAAAGAGGAAGACGTGATCGGTTCATGTGTCACTTGAACTGAGGTGCTACAGTGATCTGTCATGACACACTAAAGAGCCATAAAACGATAATGACAAAATCTGAAAGCTGACACTTTCTTTCATATCAAAAGTAACCTGCTTTGTCTTGTCTGTTGGCACATTGTCAGTTTCCTCTTTGCTCTGCAATCTTTCTTTTTTCACTCTGTGAGAACATGATGTCTAGTGTGTGTAGACCAGCATGGCTTGTCGGATTTACCAACAGTAACATAGGTGTGAATGTCATTATGAGGTGTCAATTGATTAAACTCAGTCACAATTGTGAGTTATAAAGTCAGAATTGCGTGATAAGAAGTCATTGCTTGATAAATAGACAATTACGAGTTATAAAGTCACAATTGCAACTTTCAGAATGACACTATAACTCACAATTGTGTAATATAAAGTCACAGAGTCACAAAGTTACAAAGTCTCAGAATTGTGAGATATAAAGTTGCTATATTGAGTTATGAAGTCCAATTTCGAGCGAGGAATTGTGCATTTATTTCTCTCAGTTCTGACTTTATATCTTGCAATTATGACTTTATATCAATGCATTTTGACTTTTAAATTGCAATTGTGACTTTATATCACAAAATTGTGACTTTTTATCCCACGATTTTTACTTTATTTCTCGCAATTCTGACTTTAATTCGTAATTCTGACTTTATAACTCGTAATTCTGACTTTATATCACTCAATTCTGAGATAAAAAAGGTCAAGATAAAAAGTCACAATAACATTTGTTTTATTCAGTGGTGGAAACGCTCTTCCATAGTTTTGTGATGGTGGAGTGTTAAAATAAAGAAATTGATTGTTTCCCAAAGTATTTTTTTTTTCCCAAAAGATTCTATTTATTATTAAAACTTTCTTTCTTTCTTTAAGGTTCTTCTCTTCTGTTAAAGGGTTAGATCACACAAAAATTAAAATTCTTTCATTAATTTCTCACCCTCTTGTCGTTCCAAACCCATAATTCCTTCGTTCATCTTTGGAACGCAAATTAGGATATTTTTGATGAAATCAGAGAGCAATCTGACACTCCATAGACAGCAACACAAGAGTAATAAAAGTAGTAAAAACATCGGTAAAACTGTCCATGTGACATCAGTGGCTCAACTTAAGTTTTGCGACGCTACGATAACACTTTTTTTCTGTGTAAGAAAACAAAAATAACATAATTTGCTCAACCATTCTTCTCCCCCAGAGTTAAGTCTTCTGCCATTTTGGAGAGTAGTTAAAAACGTATTTGACATAACCAGCGTTGTTTACGCTTGGGAGAAAGTGTGCACATGAACGTCTTCTGTGTAATAAGCATTGTTTAAGCTTAGGGAAAGGTGAGCCTATGGGTTGTAATACTTTTTAAAAGTAAATTATGTTATTTTTGTGTTCTTTGTGTTTTGTTGTTATATATACATATATATACACTATCAGATAATTGTTGCAGTTGCAAATACGAGAGCTGTCTCATGTGCCTGGGCGAAGAGCACGCTGAAGCAGCATTCGTGGATGGTCAATGCGCTCATTGCGAGCTGATGACCATGGCTATGTTGAGGACCCGCCTCTCATTCATGAGACGGCTCCCCTCGCGACCTTCCCGCGGGAAGTCCTTGGACCGAAGCAAGTTCACGGCTCCCGCACCGAGGCCCGAGAGGCAGAGATGTCTTCGCTGAGTTGTCGGCTATGCTCCTCCGCGCTGCGGCGAGAATCGGTTTGGATTTGCCCCGTGTACCTCCCGCCGACCCTTCGCGGCTGGATGATTGGTTTCTGGGAGCCAGAGATGCGGACCCGCCTCGCTCTCCCCCAGTGCCTTTTTTCCCGGAGGTGCACGAAGAGCTTTCCAGGTCGTGGCGAGCCCCCTACTCGTCACGCCTCTGCCCAGGCTCTTCGCCCCTCACCACACTCGATGGCGGTGCAGCCATGTGGTACGAGGCGATCCCTCAGGTAGAGCGTGCCGTGGCTGTACATCCTGGCATGGTCACCCTCGGCTCCCGTCCAAGGCATGTAACCTGTCATCCGAACTGGCAGGCTAGGCTTACTATGCCACTGGGCAGGATGCTACCACCTTGCATGCAATGGCGATGCTGCAGGTCTACCAGGTCAAGGCGTTGAAGGAGCTGCACAGCATTAGGGAACTCAGTGCTGTGACTGACTTCGCTCTCTGGGCGACGAAAGTCAGAGTGCACGCCATTGGACACGCAACATAAATAGCTGAACCTGGCGCAGGTGCCGGATGCCGAGAAGGCCCGCTTTCTTTGCGCACCCATCTCCCAGGCCAGCCTATTCGGCAACACTTTTGGGGACTTGGCCCAGGAGTTCACCGCAGTCCAGAAGGGGCGGGAAGGGTTCCCGAGACGGGCAGCCTGGATTTGATGAAGACTGCTCTTCGGGTGACGACGATGACATCTCCATTCCCACTACCGGAGGAGGGCCGGGAGCTTCTGTACACTCAGCTGCCGTCGGCCCACGGGTCGGCAGTACCCACATTTTCACAGAAAGAGTAGATTTCCTCATGACCTCTGGGCCCAGTGCCCGGAGGTTCCCATCTGACCCAAATGTTTTTGTCTCCTCAGATGCTGACCCAGGGTGCTGTGTTGCCAGCGCGGGATCCAGGGAGGCAGGTAAGCGCTGCTCAATGCAGCCCGACTCACAGTCCCTGTCCCTTCCTCCCTACAGGCTGCCCCTCTGCTGGCACGACGGTCAGTGTTCCCTTGTTTCCCCGAGCGATTCATCTGGGAGCCTGGACAGCGCTTCCCAGCCCCTCGCGTTGGTTGATACGGACAGTACGCCTCGGCTATGCGATTCAGTTTGCCAGGCACCCACAAGTACCGTGGCATCTGCTATACCTCTGTCCGCTCAGAGAGCGATGCTGCCGTCCTGTGTGCAGAGGTTGCTGTCCTACTGGCGAAGGAAGCAATCGAGCCTGTCCCTCCAGCCGAAATGAGGTCTGGGTTTTAAAGTCCTTACTTCATCGTGCCCAAAAAGAGCGGTGGGTTGAGACAAAGAAATAATGTCCAAAACTATACCATTCGTTTGTGCTACTTTTGTCAATATTTTGTCAAAAAATGGACAATATTTTCTTCTTCGTTTATCTAGATGATATATTGATATTCTCTAAATCTTCCCAGGAACATATTCAGCATGTGCGCCGGGCTCTCCAGAGGTTACTTGAGAACCGCCTTTCTGTCAAAGCTGAGAAGTGTGCTTTTCATGTTGAATCTGTCCCCTTCCTTGGAGCCATCATTTCTGCCAAGGGCATAATGATGGATTCCTCGAAGGTGCGTGCCGTTTTAGACTGGCCGACCCCTGACTCCCGGTTAGCCCTCCAACGTTTTCTGGGCTTTGCAAATTTTTACAGGAGATTTATTTGCAATTTCAGCCAGATCGCTGCTCCGCTTACCGCCCTCACGTCATCTAAGATACGCTTTGTGTGGTCCAAGGCGGCCGAGGACGCCTTCGAACTGCTAAAGAAGCAGTTTTCTTCTGCACCCATTCTCTCCACCCCTGATTCGTCTGTACCTTTTTTTTGGTGGAGGTAGCCGCATCTGAGGTGAGAGTTGGGGCCATCCTTTCTCAGCGTTCTTCTAGTGATGGTCAAGTTCATCCCTGTGCGTTTTATTCTCACCGTCTATCGCCCGCTGAACGCAATTATGACGTTGGAGATCGGGAGCTCTTGGCTATTTGTCTTGCTCTAGGTGAATGGCTTCACTGGCTTGAAGGAGCCAGTCACCCCTTCATCGTCTGGACTGACCACCGTAACCTTACCTATATTCGGTCCGCTAAGCGTCTTAATGCCCGTCAGGCTCGTGGGGCCTTATTTTTTGGCCGTTTCAATTTTAACATTTCCTATCGTCCAGGCCACAAGAACGTCAAACCTAATGCCTTGTCCTGTCAGTTTGGTTCTTCCGAGAACAGTTCCTCTTGCAAACCCATTTTACCCAGGGGTTGCGTAATAGGGGCCGTGGTCTGGGGAAATCGAACAACGGGTTAAGAGAGCGGCTCATTTTATTCCCCTTCCTAAATTGCCCTCCGCCAGAGAGACCGCTCTAATCATGTTCGATTCTGTATTCAGAATTCATGGACTCCCTACAGACATCGTTTCTGACAGGGGTCCTCAATTTATCTCACAGGTCTGGAGAGAATTCTGTCGACAGATTGGTTCAACCGTCAGTCTGTCGTCAGGATTTCATCCCCAAACAAACGGCCAGGCCGAACGTACCAACCAGATACTTGAGCGATTGCTCCGTACTTTGGTTACACATAATCCTTCTACTTGGCGCGATCAACTTACTTGGGCTGAATATGCTTATAACACTGCACCCTCGTCTGCCACAGGGTTTTCCCCATCTCAAGCATCCCTTGGGTATCAACCGCCGTTATTCCCCGATCTTCAAGGGGAGTGTACCGTCCCGTCTGTTCAGGCTTTAATGCGTTGTTGCTGTCTCACCTGGAGTAGGGTTCGTAGATCGCGGTTTAAGTCTCGTAACCAGATGTGCCGGTCTGCTAACTGCCATCGCTCCAAGGCTCCGCACTACATTTGTGGTCAGAGGGTTTGGCTTTCGACACGAAATTTGCCTCTTAAAACCCCGTCTCGTAAACTAGCCCCCAAATTTATTGGTCCTTTCGCCATCATTAAGGTGATTTCTCCTGTTGCAGTTCGTCTTCAACTGCCTAATTATTAACGACGCGTTCATCCAGTTTTCCATGTCTCCTGCTTAAAACCTGTAATTTCTAGAACCGCGTCAGACTTTTCCAGCCTTTCCAGCACTGTTATAGAGACCATCTCCCAAATTGAGAGCTCCCTCTATGAGGCAGGCCTATGCTCTGAGATGGGGTCTGTTTGTCGACTGGTGCTCCTCTTGCGGAGGCTCATTGGGTGGTAGAAGCCATCTCCCTGGCTTATCTATACCAGGGAGAGCCTTGACCCTTAGGACTGAGAGCTCACTCAACAAGGACTGTTGCCTTGTCCAATGTGCTCTCTAGCAGATATCTGTAGGACTGCGGGCTGGGCAACACCCAACACCTTCAGAAGGTTTTACGACCTCCGCGTAGAGGCCGTGTCCTCCCGCGTCTTTACGGAAGACAGCATTTCTTTATTTCCACATGCGAGAACTCAAATCCACAGACAACTCAGTGTGATTACTATATTGCCCACAGCTGTACTTCCCACAAGTGTGTCTACATACAAATTGTAGGAGCATCAAATGCTTGAAAAGCAATTATTTCTTACAGTTTTGACAATACCAATAATTTTGTCCATTTCTGTTCTGTGTTTTGTGTGAAATTAGAATTTTTCTTTTGTGTGTGTGTGTGTGTATGCAGTGGAAACAAGAAAAAATTAAATAAATCAATTCGTGTCACGCTATCATGTGTTCTTGTGCTTGTGTTTTGTTATCGTCCTGTTCCACATGTCCTTCGTGTGTTTGTTTACATTCTGTCTCCTTGTGACTTCTCCCATTTGTAACTCCGCCCTCATCATTAGTGTTTCATTCCCCACCAGCTGTGTTGTCCAGGTGTCCTGTTTTATCTGGTCAATTAGTCTGTGTATAAATCCAAGCCCCATGTCCTGTCTCTTTGTGAATCGTTAATGTCATGCTGAGCATGTTCGTCTGCGTTGTTCTGTGTGCCGTTGTTCAGCCTTCTATGTTTCCTGGTCCTTTTATGAATAAATTTTAACTTTTTCGGAAACTTCAGTCTCCATGTCCCTGAGCGGCGAGGCTGCAACAACACCAACTCATTCGTGACAATTAGCATGCAAATACCAAAACATTTGCAATTGGAGCAATTTTCTGACAGTGTTGCAGAATTGCAAGGGTGCCGATATTTTGGACCATGACTGTATATATATATATTTTTTTTCAGTGTTCTCTCTGTAAAAATTTCCATGATGGTGGGTCAGATTGTACTAAAGCATTTAGTGTTTGACATTTTTTTTCCTTCCAGAGAAATCCACATTAAATTGCTTTAGATTGTTTCTTTAGACCAATTTGTTCCCCCAAGGTCCTTTTACAGAGTCTTACCTTCTTGTAAGCAATTAGCTTTCCTAGCAGCTTTCCTGATATAGTGGCAAAGCTAACTAACGGAAAGCCTAGCCCTTCTCTATTCTCCTCAAACCTTTAATAGCTCGACTTAAATTCAAAGAGGAAAGGATATAATCATTAAGTGCTCTAAAGACACTAATGATTTTTGTGTGCTCAGACTTTTACTATTTTAATAATCAGTAAGTGATTCTGTTAAATGTAGTGCAATCACATTTCACCTTTCATAGCTCAAAGGTTTTTAATTACTATGAAAGTCATTGGTTACAGTCAAGTTTTTGGTTACCAACATTCTTTAAAATATAATAATTTGTGTTCAGTAGAAGAAAGCCATTCCTACAGCCATGCCTCCAGCATACCCATGCTCTGAATCTGCGGTTTAATTTGTCCAATGGAAGGACAAGGCATCACGGGCGGGTCATCTTACACGTGCAGTGTTTTTGCGGACTTTTGTTATTTAAAGTGCCCCTATTATGCCATTTCAAAGGTTGCTAATATTGTTTTTCACTAGTTCCCACTTCCTCGGCGATAAGTTAGCTTGTTTGGCGAACTGTCCGGGGGACAGGCAGGGAGCCCGGCG
>JAUMHQ010009341.1:0-13535 GCA_032361165.1 Enteromius paludinosus | reverse complement strand
CTGTGAGTGGGACATCCTCATATAAATATATATATATATATATATATATATATATATATATATAGTGACCACAACAATAAAAAGCCCCCTGTCTGTTGTTCCAACAGCTGCAAGCTCATACATGGTTAACCTTAATAAAGCAATTAGTTGCCTGTGTGTTTTATATCCAAATAGGTTAAATTTAAACCATCTATAAGTTGATATAGATTAGCTCTTTAATTAGTAATGAATGTGAAAATTATTCTCCCAGCTTTTGATACATGACCTCTTTACATGTATTATATGCATATGCGCAATAAAGTGGATGTAAAGGACAAATGAAGTGGGTCAGGCATCTGTTTTGATAAAAGAGATGCTTTTTATGTAATTAGGCATTCAAAACAGTGGTGGATAATTAAACATCATATTATCCCAAATGGTGCAAATTTGTAACATCTTTAGTAGGTAATCCAGTATAACCACATAGTTAGTATGCTGGTTGTAATAAATTAACTCTTGGTTAACAATCACAGACAGCGTTGTGTTCATCACCTCCTAATGTTTTATGAAAATGACCTTTAGGAGCCATTCCAATCAATCAATTAGACGACACAAGGCCTATTGGGATTATTTAAAAGCCAACGTCTCAGAAGTAGGACACTACACATTCTTCTACAATCCATATTAATAAGGCAACCCAAATACATTTTCTACATTTGTGCATTACGTATATATATGACATCATTTTTGGAAATGCATTTCACCTGAGGGCCTGACTACATCTATTATAAATTTGTTTCTATATTTACAAGATGTTCTCCTTGCACTAGTGCATACAAAATCAAGCATGCAAACAAATAAAACTGATGCCACTGATGTGGTACAAACAGCACAGATCCACTGGCAATCTAGGAACACTGGGATACGGAGTCTATGGAAACAATGACAATAACATTTATCTCGGGGGGAGCCATAATGACTGATCAAATCTGCAAGAGGGGCACAGTTCATCTTTAACATGCTGTAAATGACATCGGATGAAAAAAAGAAACAAAAAGTACAAACGGTCAAGTGAAAGGAAAGATAAAAAACACCCTGGAGAGAAAGGACAGGGTTGAGGGGGGGAAAGGGGTGGAGGAAAAAAAAAAAGAGGCATGAATATATTTTGTCCTCTCCCTCCGGCTGCTGTTTTGCATAGACATTGCTGTGTTGGCGTGGGAGCGGAGGACTCTGTTAGACCAGCATTAGCATAAGTTGATCAGAGGGTCTGTCTGAATCTGACAGGAAAGAGGATGGGCCCTGAAGTGAACACTTTGTGACCACTATGAGATGCAGAGAGACAAACTTTACTACAGCATCAAAGACTCGCGCTCATTTCCTGTAGCTAAGTGAATACTGACGGCTTGCTGAGAGCTTCCACCTGTTTTACAAGTTGGTGGTGGACAGAAAAAGCCATTATCATAATAATATAATAAAGTCTTCTGAAGACATAATAGGCATAACAGCTAACAAAAACATCAACACTTTAGTCATTATTCACTGATAACATCCCACTGTCATTTAAACTCGGGAACTGGATCAGTCAAATTTGTGACCAAATCTTCTAGGCTGGATTTGTGAACTTCTGTAGATCAACCATGAATGTAAATGAACCGTTTTTTTAGTGAATAATGATTTTGTGGGCCATTTTTGAAATCTTGCGGATCATTATTTGATATTTTTTATAGTTCTTTATGGAGATTGACAGCCCCAGTTCTCATTTGTTTTATTTTATTGAAAATGTTCTTCTAAAAAAATGACATGATGGTAAATAATGACAGGATTTTCAGTTTCCAGTCAGCTATACCTTTAAAAAAACGGTTTATGAGAGTTATTTACACTTGACATCTGATTCAGCAGTGCAGTAATAAAAACTACTGTATGTCAAATGACAGATTTAATAAAAAATGATGCTACAATAATAAGGCAGAAAATGTAGATAGAGCTCAATGAGCGGAAAGAAGTGATTTTTAAAAGATTCTTTCCATTTAAGCACTGAAGTGTCAATTTTGTTTTTATTTTCCACTTTGAAAAAGAAAAAGTAAAGAAAAAAGAAACAGTTCTAAGCAATAGCTTTCCATAATGATTTACGGTTCGTTAGTCAATTTAATTTATAATTGAATCGGATGGTTGTGGCTCTGTCTAACTCCCCGTCTCCCAAGGATGAGTGCTCGTTCAAACTGTTTCATTAACACCAGGGGCCTATAGAAAAACGACCCCAGAGCGTGCCGCGCTGTTCTGAGCGCAAGTTGTTCTGCAAAACATACAGCGCTAATGGAACATATCCGAGCGCTGTAAAATACTACTGGGAACCAGAAATGACAAGTTTCATGACAGCTTTGCCTCTTTGGCTCACTCACAAGCAGTCTGTCATAAAAAATAAAAATAAACCTTTAGTCAAATTAATTCAACAACTGGCAACGCCTTGCTACGCCACCCAAAAGCACCCGAAAGTTCCTCCCTATGGCCAAAACCCACCACAAATTCCCCATAAAAGCTAATTAATACAAAAATATCCCCAAAAATGCACTGCCTGCGTACAAAGGAAGCTTTATAGTCACATTACTAATTTAAGATTTCAACGCATTTTCCTCAGGAACAGTCTCTGAAACGGCTTATGTGTTGTTTGCTGCCCGACGGTCTAACGTTCCTGAAGCATGAGAGTAGAGTCCATTAACTAATAGAGATTAAAAGCCTGATGCCTCTCCCCCTCCCTCGGATTACACTTCCAAAGCACACGGCTGATTGATGAGAACCAGCAGGCTGCCTGGAATCTCCGCTTTCATTAAGGTTTCCCTCCCTCCTTCCCTCTTTCCATCCACCCATCCCTCCATCCGCTTCGCTATACCTCCGTCCGAGTCAGTGGGGGAAGAGGGAAGTAAACAGATGGAGAGGTCTGGAGGAGATAAGTGGCAGCACTTTAGCATGAGCACTATAAGGGTTCCGTGCACCGAAGGGTCATTTCTGCCACCTGATGTGATCCATTCTGACATGAAAGAACTCCACCTATATGTCATCTTCCTCTTTGAGCAGGTTCTCTCATGAGTGGGGCTGGACTTGACGGAGCTCCTGGACCACAAGGCATGACTTTTAGATCTTATAAGGTGCTCTCATAGTCCACAAGACGGAAGGTTTCTGGTAGCGGCAGTCCGAGATGGAGATGGAGGCAGCTTGGTGGAAGTGCGTGTGTTTGAGAGGGGCGGTTATGTCATTCTCAGGAGGATAAGGTGCCCTGACAAGGCAATCAGGAGCATAGTGATTCTGCAGCCACACGGCCTCAGTGCTCTCGTCCCTCACTCTGATGAGCTTTTGACAAATGGAGAGCAGCCGAAATTGGTTTTGTATGAGCACTTTCAGATCTGTCTCTTAGCAGGATTATTGCCACCTGTCTTCATTGGCTACATGAGTCCATCTATTCAGCGCACTCACAGGTTTAGCGGCTGGATTAAATGGCAAAATGGCTCAAAAAAGCCTCACTAACCTTCCATCTCGGCCTTATAACTATTAATATTCAAGCCAGCCCTCCCCTCTTCCTATCTGTGCCCAGGTGACCAAATTGCAGAGGTCAACAGCGCCACTCCAAACAAATCTGTTCATCGCATATCGTCCAAATGTCAAGCAGAAGCTGAAACAGGAGGCTTGTGGAAGTGCGGGACTTATTACCAAAGCCCCATCACAACCCTTACAATCTGCTTGTGCTCCCTATTAAATTAATGACAGATAGTGCATCGCAATCAAGTGAACCTCCATAATCGGATAAGTTACTCAATTCAGATAATGAAAGCTGAGGGAAACTTTGTCTTGGGGACAGTGATATCTCCAGTGATCAATCAAGGAGCAGCTGCAGCACTTTAGAGATTCTCTTTTGTCTAATCATTAATACGGCAACAAAAGAGAAACTATTATTTTAAGTCTGGGAAACAGAATCAATAGTCATGATCGATAGGCAGATTCACAGACTGTGTCACATTTACAGGATGAGAGTGTTGGATTGCGGTGACTCAGCTCTGTTTTTTGTTCCGCAAGTATTTCCACATCAGGGACTGGAGCGAAATAGAAAAGAGTCCTAACCTTTGAATAGGGAGCACTAATTCACTATTATGTACAACTTTTCCCTCAATAAATTCCTAATTTGCAGCGTATTGATAGTTAATAATTTAGTTGCTAAGTTTAGGTATTTTGTAGGATTAGGGATGTAGATTAACACATTAATATGCGTTTAATTAGTACAAAAAAGGCTAATATTCTGGTTATATACATGCTAATATGCAACTGTTTAAGAGACCCTAAAATAAAATGTTACCGAATTTCGTATGTATTTAACAGAAAACATTAGTTTGCAGTAGTAAAGGAATACTTCACCCAAAAATGAAAATTCTGTCATCGTTTACTCAACCTTGAGTAGTTCCAGATCTGTATGACACACACAAAGGAAGACATTTTGAAAAAAGTTGTGACCCAAAACAGCCTGGTTACAAACTGTTTTTTTTTTTTTTTTTTATATATATCTTCCTTTGTGTTCAGCAGAAAAAATAAATTCTTTTGAACTACTTGTGGGTGAGTAAATAATGATAGAATTTTCATTTTTGGGTGAACTATTCCTTTCAATGGATAGTAGCTAACCTTTATGTCATTCCAAAGTCATTACATTTTAAATCATCTTCAAAGCACAAAGGAAGATATTTTGGTAACACTTTAGTAAAGAGACCCATTCTCTATTAACTAGCTGCTATTAGAATGTCTGCTATTAACATTTAACAACTACTGTACCTTACTAACTGTTAAGCAGCAAATTAGTTTACTGAGGCATACAGTAAGTTGTAGTTAATGGCGAGAATTGGATCTTAAAATTAAGACTATTTAATACCAACTTGAAAAAGTCAATTAAGTCACACAATATAGTACTGTACATTGTGTCTTTTACTGAGACCAAGTGTGTGACAACATGTGTCTGTTACTGTCCGGGCAACACCCACAATTAGAAACTCAT
Source organism: Enteromius paludinosus (assembly GCA_032361165.1). Classification (NCBI taxonomy): domain Eukaryota; kingdom Metazoa; phylum Chordata; class Actinopteri; order Cypriniformes; family Cyprinidae; genus Enteromius; species Enteromius paludinosus. Next base: position 8,527 of record JAUMHQ010009341.1, on the reverse strand, counting down.
CTTAGATTCGCGGTCATAAAAATGGCTATGAACACTACTAGATGGTATAAAAAAATACAAAAACAAAAAAAAACTATTTTTACCATGCTTTTACATATTTAACAAATTGCATTTGCAGGTGGCATGAGGGAGAGGGCCCCAAGTGGCAGCCACCCAAAAGGACCCAAAATATCCTCCCTTTGAAAAAACCGCACCACAAATGACTCATAAAGGCTAATTAATACATGGAAACTACAAAATTACACATGGAAATGTACTGCATTCAAATGTACGCGTACAAAGGAAGCTTTATAGTTAATGCAAAAGCCAATTGACCTCAGATACAGTGATATGTATAAACACGCAAAGATGAAAAGGACTAGTATTTACTCAAGGTTAGTCTGACACCTGTGTCAGATTGTAAGCGCTGGGATTTTTTAATTAAAAAGGAATGCCCTCATAACAAATGGGACAGGACAGACACATCAGAGATCCATTAATTAATATGCGTCAGTATGGTATGTTTGGCACAGACTGAGCTCATCAACTGTGGTGAAATGAGAGCTATTACACAACCTTAAGCTGTGGTAAAAACATCAGAGTTAGTGAAATAAAAGGTGCAGATTGAACGAGAGATGTACTGTCTGTCTGTATACGTGAGTGTAAACTCGTATGTATGTTTGTGAATTCAGTAACTGAGAGGATCAGGTTAATAATTAAAAAAAGAAAGGGTGATTAAATGATGAAAGATTATACAATTTTGCATGAACTATCTATTTAATATAGTTTAAAATGATACCAATCTTTTGTATATACACCTCTGCATGTGGGTATGGGAAGCTTTCTAATTTTGGTAGGAAAAATGCAGGCGGAATTCCCCAAAACAGCAATAGAGTGTAAGAGGTTAACTGTTCATATAGTGTATTAAGTTATCACTTTTAAGCCACATGGTCACACTTCATATTGGCTTTAACTACTATGTACTTACATCTAAATTAATCATTTGGCCCAATGCACTTATTGTGTAGAGACATGTTTTGACACTGTACTTACATTTTTAAAAATGCCTATATGTTATTACATCTGTAATTCATTTCTGTAATTACATTTGTAATTACACTGTTGACCCACCCCACACCTATATACAATTATACAATTATACCCACAATATAATATAACTATACCACTAAACCTGTCCCTAACCTTACCCTTATCCCAAGTCAATAGTGTTTTGCAATACAATATGAACACAATAAGTAAATTGTACTTATGTTTTAATGAAAGTACATGGTAGTTAAGCCCACCAACTGTAATTGTGTGACCAGCCACACATTAGTGAGTTTGAACAACACCTGACGACACGTAACTAAATGCAAATTCTATAATGCCCACTTTGACCCCTAAATCAAAAGCAAAAGAACAAAAGACCTTTGTTTAGTGCTATCTCTATAGTACAGCCCTACAGTCTTGTAGAATATATTATTGCAATGTGTCAGGGAACTAGTTTTAAACATCTATACCCATCACTACAGAATAGTCTATACTTCTGGCCCAGAAACATCTCAAAAATATAAAGTCTGCCAGACTTTAATTCATTCACGTTCATAAAATAGAACTTACATCTGACATTTACACAAGTAAGTGGGACATCAATTATGTAAAATTAAACCAATCCCTTGTGTTTGACTTTGGATGAGTGCCTTTAAATACCTTATGGCAGTAATTTTGCAAATGATTAGGCAGATAACTCATGATGGAATGGTAATTTCAATGATTAATACAAATAAGGAGGGATTGGTTGGCGCCATGATCTAAAAAGTCATTCTTGCATTACTACTTTTTTTATCATTTAATTTTCTCCATTAGGTACACTTTTCAAGTTAGCCATGGTTTCTTGTCTGACAAACAATTGCGATTTATGTTTTACCTCACTACTACGAACCCTGTTTCTTACCTTTAACATTACATAGAAATTTTTGCTACTTTATCTTAAAGACATGGTAACACAATTTAGATTAGGTAATGCATATTTACTACTAAATAGGAGCCCCCTCCCCCATTCTCAATAAACTCTTGATTTGCTGCTTATTGATATTAATTACAATAGCTGCTAGTTTAGGCATTGAGTAGTGATAAGGAATCTAGAATATGGTCATGCATTAATGTGCTTTAGAGGCACAAACAAACTGTAATATGCATGCTAATTAGCAACTAGTTAGTAAATAGTGTTCCCTAATCTAAAGTGTTGGCATGCATGCTTTAGGAGCATTTTTCATTGTTAATTCATGTTTACGAATGGAATCATATCGTATAAATCATATAATAATCATTATGTAGTTTAGATTGAAATTTCCAACCTGGAACTCAAATACAAGAATAAATTCAGCAATACATAAGCACCACTAACAATAATAGTTATCGTTCTAAACACAGCGTATTCTTCACACCAGACTACACAGATCAGTGATCACATTAATAAATAACAAAGCAAATAATGTTTAGCACAAATTTCCCTAAAGACTGTCAGCAAGCGTAATCAACTCTTTTAAGTATGTGTTGATTAAAGTAAAAATGAACTGTTTTGTCCTCAGGGATGTGTTTTCATACGAGGCAGCATCTTCTGTTCTCTCTCTCTTTTAACACATTCTCTTCAAACCAGAGCCCTGCTTTAGTGTTCCATAAGTATAATCATCCAGAAAATTAATAATCATTTTCTAACACCACAATGAATCATTACGCTTTGGACAATTAATAATGGAGGAATGAACCAAGATCTATAATTACAATGCTTATGATGCATATCATCAAAATTTTAATCCAACATTCCCCCGTTTAATTTAGCCCAGGTTGTTGGTCATTAGTGGCTTTTCCGGTTGACTTGAAGGTGTTTCAATCAGCAAAATCACTGCTCACTTCAAAAGCTGTACGTAGGTTGATTAATTCCGTCAAAAGAAGCCATAGGGAGTTTTTTTTTTTTTTACTCTTTCCCAAAAAGCAAACTTCAACTAAAGCCCTAGTTCTTATTTCTAAAATGTTGAAATGGATAAATTAGGTGGGTTACTTTGTGTATACACTGTGCAGCAATATTGACTATAAGATAAAAATGCAGAATATTGACTTGGCAATATTGATTTTTTTAAGAAAAATCAAAAATTAATTTCAGCCTTTGAATTTCTTTAAACCAGTAAAACTGTCAACCCCCACATGAAAAATGTAGATACTGAGTGAACCTTTTAACGGTTCTCTTGTAGGGTGTGCCTTGAACGTTCATATAAGCTTTAGGGCAGAACAGTCATCCGTCCCCCATGGCCTTGAAAGTACCACTCGACAAATTAATTACCATTTTTTGATGAAATAGTTCAAGCTTGTGCTTACTTCAAACAGTGAAGGGCCTTTTGCTCTTCACCCAGGCAAATGGCATGTTTCTTCATTTATTCACAAGAAACGACAGGATAAAAAAAGTTGGGGGTGGGGTGGCACTTCCTGTAGCGCTCCTCTTTCTCGAGCCCATAGGTCAATGCGAAAAGTAGCCTGAGATGTTGTGTCATTTCCATAAACTCGAGAGCATGCCCTCACATTGAGTGCAAATCTGTTCAGCTCAAAATATCAGTACAATTGCAAGCTTAATAAACCCATTTACCCAACTAATCATGAAGAAGAAAAGCAGTTCTTCAGCCTGGTTCAGAGGAATCCTGGAGCACTCATTCTCAATGGGCTCATTACAAATTGTGGCCCACTCTTCTGCAACGTCTCAATGCTGCTCTGTGGTCAATGACAAATAAGAATGGCTGCTTTAAAGAAAAAAAGTTGTTTATAACAAACGTACAAAGTTCTTAGAAATGCACTCTTTGTATTCTTTTTTAAAACAGATTTCACAGTACAGACGTCTACACATATCATCTGCAAGGTAAAAAATTTATATTTTTTCTTACAAAGTGAAATCACGTGTGTACACATCTTTATCACTATAAAAAAACAAAAAAAAGTTTTTATTTATTTATTCATTCATTTATTAACACATAGCACACAAAAAGATTAAACTAGTTAATAAATTCTGCTTTCTAAGAATATTATTCATTTTAGAAGGCTTTTAGATTCACTATATGAAGACATCACCCTGATATTTTTATTTTATGTCATAAGAAATATAAACATATTTTTAAATTAATTCTATTTTAATCATTAAAAACATGCAAATCCCAGAAAAGAAGCATTCAAGCTGTATAAATTGCATTTATAATTTATTTATGAATTTAAAGTTAATTGATATTCCATACAAATGGCTCAAAGATCATATTAGTTTCATTTCTGTCATGTAAGTAAGTATTAAAAGAAAAAAAATGTCAAGGCTTTGCTTTTTGTTTGTTTTACAAATTAGATGAACTTCAGGAAATGAGGCGGATGAAGTTAGCGAATCTATATGACGTCTTTTTAAACACGGGCAATCATGATCGGTACTTGCTTGTATGCACTCACACACATAAAAAATGTTTTAATCAGTATCTAGAGATGCCGACTGAAAACATCTCTGCATTCAAGTGGATGAGGAACGTCCTTGAGATTTTGCGGATTTAAATAACCTATTCTTGCAATGAGAGGAGCTTCATTAAACGAGCTAGAAAAATGTCTTTTAACATTCTGAAAAGAGGAATTCTCTTCTCCTCAGTAAAGCGGTGCACTTTCAGAGGTCCACATATTCATTAGCACATAACATTATCGTGCCTTCTGACAAAAAAGCAAGGTAATTTGGTTGCTTCTAGTGTAACAGAAAACTGATCCCTGAATTCCAACTAATGACCTCGTCTCCGTTTCTCCAGTAAGGCAGCAACCATTGGCACTCAAAAGTGTGAGTTAAAACGTACTGGACCTTGATGAATGACCAATTGTAGTTGCAATATCAATGATATCGTTGTTAAGTTTGATTTCGGCTAAAATGGACACAAGTGTCGCATTTACCAGAAAACCAGATGTTGTCTAAGCACAGGCAACCTGGAACGTATATCTCCGCGACTGAAGACGGTATACATGTACCTACAGAAGCGATTTCGCAGTGAGCTTTCTCATGCATTCAAGCCCATCTGTTAGGGAGAAGTGAGCAGCACAGTCTTTAGCCTGTGATAACATACTGCTTTGTAAAGGCTGACTTGTTTTACCATCGCTGAAATATCCTGACAAGGAGAAACGAATATGACAACTATCAGAACAACACTTCATTAGATCTGCCTTTGCTAAAATTAATCAACGGCAGGCGGAGGGCTGGGAACGCGCGTGAAAGGCAGGAACATCAAATAGAGCGCCGTCCCAGAGCCTGTGCCTTTGTAGAACTTGTTTACTCTCCCCAAGCCATTCAAAATGTCAAACTTATTTATTCTAACTTGAAGAGGCACTGCGGCCTTCTTTTTATATTTGTCAACACTGCAAGCCACCAAAGCATTATTTGAGGAGAGAGAGAGAGAGTGGGAAAGGGAGAAAAAAGACAGACAGAAAGAAAGCATTCCAGATAAAATCCTTTTATTTCTCCATTTCTCTTTAGGGAGAAACCACCCTGACCACTTCATAGTTCTCGCTCTGCCATGTCAGGGCACAAAAATACCAGCGCACATCATGACCACACACAATGGGCATGTGATTTATTTGAACACCCCGTGACTCACTTTGTCCCCCCATAAGCAAACTCCTCCATGCACTTCATCAACGCAAACCTTTAATGAGCTGACAACAAAGTAAATAGATCTCACTCTTTTTGGTTTTTCCATCTCACTTTGTTTCCATGTTGAGATTCGTAGCGCTCGCATCCGCTATTGGTACTGGCCACACCTTGGCAAAGACAGCGAATGGAGAGAGCAGGCGGAACCAATACAGCGGGCCATATGCCTCAACATATGTACTCTGAGCAGCAGGATGGATGAAGGAGAAAAGGAGAGGGAGGTGGGGAGAGCTAGAGAGACTTGAGGAATGGAAGAGAATAAAAAGATAAATGTGGAATATGGGTGAATGAGAAAAGGAGAGAGAAAGAGATGTGGGGGGTGGGGGCAGGTATGTCCTGACAGGTCTTAGCTTGTCACGCTTTGAGAGCGCTCCTCGGCCATTAGCAGCGGCAGCTTGACAAACTCCGGCTCGTGATTTATTCTGCTAAGGCATGTTGCGAGGCTGTCGGAATTCGTCACGTTAAAATCCTAATTAAAACTGTTAATCACAGATTCCTGTTTGTTCAGCACACCGTGTGAAATGAAAAATGCATTCAAATTATTCACTAATGCTCTTTTTAGACAGGTAAGCCTGCATACCCTCAAGCGTCAATATGCACAGGAACTCTGCAAAGTTTTCAGCGAAGCTTATGAACACCTTGGGGCTTGGCTTTTATAGTGTTTTTTTTTTTTTTTCCTCTTTCTCATCACTTTCATGTGCACATCTGCAGTTTTAAAATTACTTCAAACAAAAATACCTTGTTTTTAGGTAAAAAAAAAAAAATCAGAAGCGCAATGATTAAAAGCATATATAACTGTTATCAGCAAGGACGTAGCCAAACATATCAACATATAATTTTGAGGATCTCTAAAATACATACAAACAAAAATGCTAAGCTACATATAGACAGCATTTTTTTCATGCTGTTATTATTATTATTAATACTATTTTTTTCTTTCTTCAAGAGAACCCAGTTCTATTTACACTTTTTCTTGCTATATTAGCGCATGTGCACATTTGAGTAAATTTAAAACAAGTTACTGTCATTATTCATATGAATCTTGCTTCATAAATAATCTTGCTTTTATCTTATATTATTATATTACTATTTATATTCCTTTTAAGAAGTGAACATTACAATGAAAAGTCTTTTATTCACTATTATTAAAATTGATTAGTAAAATTTATTTTAAATAAACTTTTACTTTTATTTAGCAAAGACATGTTACACTGATCAATGCATGAAGACACTTAAAATATTACAACACGTACAATATACATTTTAATACATGGTCTTCTATTTCTAAATGGTAGCTTTCTATCAAGGTTTTCATAAAAATATTAAGTGCAATTGTTTTCAACATATATTCAAATAGAAAACAGTAATTTTGAATAAATGCCGCTTTGATGAGTAGGAAAACCTTTTTCAAAAAACATTGATAAAATGTTACCAAGCACAAACAGCACTGTATGTTTTATCCCTCTCCAAAAATCCCAGTCTTATCACCACGATTTTACATATTAAATAAATAATATTTCAATAAAAAGCAATTTTGCTTATTACAAAAAGGTTCTTACAAAATCACCATATTAAACAGAAGAGAAGCCATTTGTTTACTAAAATGCTTTCTTTTTTATGTAATTTCATTCAGCTGGAATCAGTGAAAAGTTCACAGCAAGTTTGTTTCTTGGTTGGTAAGGCAGCAGAATTCTCAAGATCTGATCTTGACCACAGAGTTCTTCCACAATGTGAGTAAACCAGGAAACATCTATAGATGTTTGAGTGAGGTGTGAGGTTACCATCTTCATGAGTAACATTTTCCACCCTATAAACAGAGAAGCTTTTCCACACACCAGCATCCAGAACATTCCAGGCTCCATGCTCTACTGAAGCATATTCAAATAAAGCAGACGAATGTAGAGGAGAACAGAAGGAAAGTACAGACAGGTGTTGGGGTTAGTAAGGGCCTCAGGTTGAAACGATAATATGTTAATGACAGAACAAAAATAAACAGTCGTTTTGTTTGTTTTTCTTTAGCTTTTAAAGACCCCCATGAAAAATGTTTGGCGAGTGTAGTTTTCCTTTCTGCTTTAAGACGTATCATAATTTGGCCAGGACCTACCATATATTTGTGTATCGTGCATTTATTTAAGGATTCATATTGTAGCTATGAACCTTGCTAGCACTGTAAAAAATTACAGTGAATTAAATGGTAAAAGACTATAAAAATGCTACAGTAAATGACGATTAAGCAATTAATCGAATTTCGGGAGAACCATGAACGAACGATCGCAGCTGCTATCAATCTCCTGGTTATTAATTATCAGCCTAACTCTACCCCGCTGCTTTAAATACCGCTCAATTCCTCTACTCGGCTTCTGCGTTTTTGTCTTCCACCGCCATCCCCTTCCACCACCTAAGCTGCACCCCAATTAGGGGAACGGTCTAACGTTGCCCCGTTCTCCACTTCCTGCAGGGGGCTCGCGGGGTCCAGGCCGGGCTCCCAGCGTTTGTTAACGCTAGCCTCCTAGGGGTAAACTTCCTAGGGCTTGGGGCCGCCGGGCTCCCTGCCTGTCCCCCGTACAGACCACCAAACAAGCTATTTTATCGCAAAGGAAGTGGGAACTAGTGAAAAAAACTGTTAAATGGTTAACGTTAAGTTTTGGACATTATGCAGTTTTAAATTTTTGGATGTTAAAAACAATAACCATAAATTGACATTCACAGAATTCCCTGTGTTACATCTAAAATGTTATGTTTTTGTTGTTTTTGTGCATATATGTGTAACGGCGCGGTCCCGCTGAGGCGGAACAGGCGAGAGATCACGGAGACACGGAGATTCACAAGAAGTTCTTTTAA
>JAUMHQ010009285.1:0-13539 GCA_032361165.1 Enteromius paludinosus | reverse complement strand
CGATTTCCTGCCTGTCTCCTGGATATTCTCGTTGTCTCTTCCCCTGGACTGATTCATGGTATTGATCATTGCTTTGTTTACGTTTCTGCCTCTGGATAAGCCTCCACTGATTCTGTTCGCCGGCGTTTTGATTTTGTCCGTCCTGACCCTGAGCCTAAATAAACTTGTTTGCACTTGAACTCGAACGTTTCACGTCCCCTTTGTGACAGCCAGTCTACTACTTAGTGCATTTGATGTACAGTATTACATACATATTACTGTATATAAAAAAAAATATTCTAAGTAAGTGTTTAGTATGCTATTTTGTTATTACATAACATAACTATACATTACAACTATAAAATATACAACTGGGATACAGTATTATTTTAGGGGGGAAAAAATCATCCAATGTGCATACTTTAATGTGCATAATTTAAGGTTTCACAAAAAATATCTTTCAAAGAAGGCTTACAATGGGTGCATATAGTAAAAATAGTAGCCATTACTCTATACTTCACATTTGCAAGTGCTTTACATACTGATAAAACAGTTCAGTACAGTATGCTATTTTGAACAGAGTCAACATTAACACATAAGCGCTGGAGTTCAAAGATCACCACCCTTGAGATTCATACCTGTCTGGCCCGAAGTGCTACTTTAGAGTTTTCCGTTTTACTGAGTTGTGTGAGCTCATTCAGAATGACCATGAGCTCATCAGCAAGAGTCGGGTCCCGGCCACAGAGCTGGTCCTGAACGAAAATGTTGCATTATAATATGAATGAGCAAAAGACGTATCAATGAAATCGAAGTATAAGTTACCCCTACTTAAACATTCTGTTTCCATTTTCATAATTACTGAGCGGAATCAACTTGCGAAGCCAAAGCTTAATAAAAGAAATAAGCACTGTTAAGTATTAAGAAAGTATCTTACTATGAGCATGGTGACTAGAATGTTCTTCTTGGAGACTTGAGCATGGGAGAAGATGGACTCCAGTACTTGAGTCATGTCAGGCTTGTTCTGCTCTCTTAGGTTGATGACACATTTATCATAATGAGCTGTCATGATAATTAGAAAAAATTACTTTTTTTTTTTTTTTTTTTTTTTTAATAAAAACCAATCCTTTTCAGGTTTATCTAACATTCTCCCCAATATATTTGGGGGGGAAAAATCATCTTCTGTTTGCTCTGCTGTGATTGTAGCATCACATGGGACATTTACCCTGCTGAAACTGCATCTCCACCTGAAGGTACCGTCTTAAAAGATCCAGCACAACTGATTTCATATATCCTCTGATGCCACTTCGGTATCTTAAACGATTAAAAACAGAGAAGTCTTTGGGTATCTTAAGATAACAGCTGAGGTAGAGTCTATCATGCTATCAGCCTGAGTGAGTCATCAGGTATTTCTCACCTTTGCACCAGTTGCACAATGCTTTGAGTGTTCATGAAGAAGACCTCTCGGTCAGCTTTCCTCTGAAGTGTAGCAGCGTGACTGTCAAGTATGTTTGCAATCTGGAAGCATTGATCGAAAACTGATTAAAACTGCTTTTGCACCACAACTTAAATAATTATGCACAGCACATTTGCAAATGTAATACAGATTTACCTATTTCAAGTTACAGTTGACTCTATGTAATACTGTCTAGAGATATGAGCACAATCTATGTTCCAGATAAGTATATTAATTTCATCACTCACCCTTTGGCTGGGGAACTGACAGAGCACAGAGGTTATGTTACTGGCATACTGTGCCATGACCTTTCGAATGGCCTTCTCCACAGTAACTGGTACACGCCCTGCCACGCTTGTCATAATCTCCTGCAGTTCAAGAAGAGGTAGAGATGGATCCCGAAGAGTCTTCATCAGCGTGTCAAGCCACTTCTTCAGCTGCAACGGCATAGAGATTGTTAACAAACCACATGCACACTGTTTCCACGCTACCTTGAGTCTGATCAGTGTTCTGACTTTTTGACTGAAGTATGGCTCCGGAAGACAATATCCATCCATAATTTTCACCAGGTTCTCCAAAACACTGTGGAACACTTGGTGAAGCCTCTCCCCTACAACAGCTAAAGGCTCCTGGGAAGGTAATGGCTCTGTATTCAGCTTTACCTGTTGGAGTAGACCGAGAGTTAACATTTCTTGTCACAGAAGGCAGTGCATCTATAAATTACGGACACTAACACAAGCAAGAATTGCATAAAAAAAAAAAAAATATAAAAAAAATGCATGACTGCAATAGATATCGGGCCTAATTATGCTACATCTTTATCAAATATATCATATTGCTTAAAAAATATGTGCATGGGCTATTTTCTTTGCAATAATTGTCACTTAAGAGTGTTGGGCAAATTTCATAGTCCCATTTACTGTAGCTGGTTGGCCCAAAGATGTATTGGGACAGTTTCACTACACTTATAAATGTGAGTGTGATTGCTGTATATAAGACACTTATTGTAAATTAGTTGGCACTAGCATTCCTAACTTGAAAGTTGCTTTGGACAGAAGCATCTGCTAAATGGCTAATTGTAAACAGTACTAAACAGCAAGTGGATTTGAACATGTGATTCATCTTGTGAGAAGAAATTATACACTAATCACCGGATGAATACAGCTGGGGTCATCCAGGTCCATTCGGGCTACTACACACCCAGGCTCCAATACTGTCCCTGGTCTTTTTAAAAAGGAAATGCAACCTGAATGCTGGGCATGCAGGGTCATCACCATCTTCATGACCTGTAAAAAGACGACAAAAGCAAACAACCACTTTAATAGGCAATTTAAAACATCGTTGTCTGTGCAACATAAGGTTATATGCAGTAAAGAGAAAGTTAAAATGCTTTGTTTCATCTTTACCTCAATTTCAGCATAAGGCTGTGTAGCCAGAACATGAGAACCATCAGCAACTACATACTGCAGCAGCTTGCCAGCAGAGGGCGACCTGAGCACCGTAGGGTCTCGCTCTTTCTCAAACACACACGTTTTGTTGCCCACTGTGATGCGGTAACTACAAATCATATGACAAAAGACCAAATAAACATCAGCTGGGACATATGAAAGTACACTGTGGTATACTGCACGAAACCTCTTGACCTGTCAATCTCCTCTTTCATGTAGGTTGTGTAGCTGCTGCCACCGTAGGAAAGTAGTAGACCGCCATCACTGAGTCTATGGACATCAACTTCAATGTCTGAATCATTCATTATGATAACATACGTGGTGGGTGACTGGCGAGCCACCTGTTTCACAAACACAAGCATTCACATGTGTTGGTAATGAATCAAAAGATGATTAAATGGATTTTAGTGTTTTTTATGTTACCTGTAGGCAGTATTTGACTCCATCATAGATCAGGTCAACATTGCCTGTGTTGACGAGGCTAGCAGCAGGCAACACCTGACCCCTTAAAAAAAAAGAAAATCCAGAAATACATTCAAATTCTGTAATGTTATAGTGGTTTCAATGCATTCGAGTGCTGGAGTAATGGAAATACCTCTCCAGTGAATGTAGGAAGTCAGACATGCTCTCTTTAATACTTGCATCAGCAACTTGTAGCGCACCGCATACCACACCTAACATGGTGTCTGGCCTCTCCACCTAAAAGAAACATGCAATAAAATAGACGTCACTTTCCTTTAAATGGCTTCAAATTTTATTTTGCATGAGAGGAAGACTGATTCAGTTCTCTTTCCGGGTTTGAGTCTTACCTGCACTTTCTCTGCAATAAGGTGATCCAGCCAACCAGTATCGATGTCATTGTTCCTAAAACTCTCCGTCTCTAGTAGCTTGATGAGATACTCCACTGTGGTCCTGAAATCTCCTCTGATGGACAGCTCCTTCATGGCTACCACCATGTTTCTGCAAAGGCATAGAAAAATACTTTATTAAAGACTTCATCTCCAAAAGCCATTAGTGTCTTTAAAGCATTAAAGACTTCATTCCAGTATCTATTGTTTGTTTCCATGAACTCACGAGATGGCCTCTTCTCGGTTCTCGCCCCAGGAGAAACAATGTCCAAACTGAGAGTCTGCAAACTCGTGTAGGCCTCCGGCTGCTCCTACACTGAAGTAACCCCACACATTCTTACTGCTGCGGAAGTTCAGCTCCTGAACTGTGCCTGAGCTTGGTTTAAAGCCCTGGTGAGGACCAAAATGGCAAATAAATGAATTGAGCAATAACCTGCTAAAGTTTAAACCTTCAAAGGTTACATAAAAGACACTGTAATTAAGCAGGCGTAACTAAAATGATACTAGAGATAAACTAATCAAAAGAGCAATTCGTAAGTCTTGGATTGTAGAACATGCAGCAAGGATTTTAAATAAGTTTAAATTTTCAATGCAATTCATTCCTTTGATGGCTAAACAGATTTTTTCAGCAGCAGAAATTTAATTTGCTGATTTTGCTTACACTTCTTTTTAGGTTTTTAGGGTATTACAGTTATTCATAACGTGTGCATCTTGTCATAAATAATTAGTTATACATAAGTGAATACGGGAATTAAAAAAATAGTAATTATGCACAAGATTGTACAATGCATTATAAGGTGCATTACAGGGCATACTTGATGCATTAAAACTACTTTTATAATACATAATGGCTAAAGTGTTACCAGTATTTATTCTTATTAAAAATGGTGAAACCTGCTCACTTCATCTGGGTTCTCACTGGTGATGCGTGCAGCTATGACATGTCCTCGTGGACATGGGATGCATTCTGGTGATTCAAAGTTAATAGGTGTGTCTTCCCATGGAGCTTCACCAAACAGCACACGGATATCCTTAATTCTGTAAAGAGGGATCCCCATCGCTATCTACAGAGAGGAGAGCATTTGAGAATTAACAGCAATATAAAAGCAAATATACAAAACAAATAATGAACAAAATAGGGAAATAAGAGTTGATCCTAAGCTTCTTACCTGTAGCTGTGCAGCAGGAAGGTTAACATCGGCGATCATCTCAGTGCAGGGGTGTTCTACCTGTAGGCGTGGATTCAGCTCCAGGAAGTAGAAACTTCCATCTTCAGTGAACAGATACTCCACCGTACCAGCACTTACATAGCCCACCATTTTAGCAAGACGCACTGCATACTGGCACACAAAGCAGAAAATAAACTGTGCACTCCAATATCAACACCATTGTAAAACAGTTCCTAATTAAAGGCTCAAAAATATCACTTTCAATAAATGTGACCCTGGACAACAAAACCAGTCATAAGTGTTAATTTTCCGAAATTAAGATTTATACATGATCTGAAAGCTGAATAAATAAGCTTCCCATTGATGTATGATTTGAATGGATAGGGCAATTTTTGACCGAGATACAACTATATGAAAATCTGGAGTCTGAGGGTACTGAAAAATCTAAATGCTGAGAAAATCACCTTTAAAGTAAAAATGAAGATCTAATCAATGCATATTACTAAAATGAAGTTTTAATATGTTTACAGTAAGAAATTAACTAAATGTCATCATGGATCATGATCTTTACTTACTATCCTAAGGATTTTTGGCCAAAAATAAAAAATAAAAAATGTTGACCCATACAATGTATTTTTGGCTATTGCTACAAATATACCCCAGCGACTTGAGACTGGTTTTGTGGTCCAGGGTCACAAATCTCTTCAACACGAACCTGATCTAAATAGAGCACCTTGATGTGCATCCTTCCCTGTTGTGCATAGTAGTAGTCAAATAAAATCAACTATCATGTAATTTGTTGTATCAGAACATTTATCTTAATGTTATCTGCAAGTATAAGTCAGTGCACAAATTTGAAGGCGGTCCTTTGATCACTGGTGAAATTTTGCAACTGAAGAACACTGGCTCAAGGATATTATACAGCGCCTGGAAATTCTGGGGACTGGCTTCAGGGGCTGCGTAACATAATTGCATATGCTGCTCCCATGGTACCTCAAGTTCCTTGATTATTATGCTGGATTGAGAGTATAGCTCCTAGCCACATTAGTCTAGAAACGGGCAAATTTTCATTTTCCGTCGGTCTTAGTACGATGATGTAATTACAGAAGAGTCAAATTTTAAATAGGAAAAATATTGAAAATCATTTTGGAGCATGATGCTGCTGGTCTAATCAGATTCAATGATCTAAGCTAAGCTGCAGGTAAAAGTGCTCTGCCAGACCCAGAGATCGGCTGAATGGATTCGAATACAATAAAACTGTTTAACTCTAAGTAAATTGAAAAATAAGACTTTTTTTTTTTTTTGAAGTGGGTTTTCCTTTAAGGACAAATCGTGCAACTAAATAAAATACAGTCACTTACAAACTAGCTACACAATGGTGTGAATTTCACAACCTAATTTAAGAACTTACGAATGGCCAAAGGCAACATATTCATAGATTTGCGCCTCACCTTCTCCATTTGCTCAAAAGTAGTGGTGGAGACAATGGTAGCAGGAGCTTCTTCTATGATCTTTTGGTGGCGGCGCTGGATGGAACAGTCTCTGCCGAACAAAGAGATAGCATTACCGTACTGGTCAGCCAGGATCTGCACCTCCAGGTGGCGTGCATGTTCAGCTAGCTGCATGATGAACACAGGTGAACCTGGCACCTCAGCCTGCACCTGTATTGAAGAATAAACACAATGCGGTAATATGAAGCTGAACCTATAGTATAAGTACACAAAATAATTATGTTACATCAAAGCACCTGTCTGAAAAAGCTGGGAAAGTCTTCGGAACTGTCCACTTTTCTGATGCCTTTTCCTCCACCTCCCTCTGATGCTTTGATTACCACAGGGTAGCCAATCTTTTCTGCACTCTAAACACAAGAAAACACTTAATAAGCAGCAAACTGTCAGAATTCCGGAACCCATTCTGTAGTGAAAACTCACAGCTAGACCCTCATCCACATCTTTAACACAGCCCTGCACATAAAGTTCAGGTGGAACACTGATCACGCGGCCACAAGTCTGTTCTTCCTCTCCCCATTCAATCCTTAGACCTGAAAAAATAGGTAGAAAGAGGGATGAAAAGACATCACAATGAGAGCTCTAGCAACAGCTCATGTCGTGAACGGGATCTCTCACCGATTCCACTCCAGGGCAAGGTGGGGATTTCTGCGCTTTGAGCAACGATGGAAGATGCCACTTTGTCTCCTAATGCCCACATGGCTTTACTGGAAGGCCCTGAAAAAGTCAACCCCATCAACACCCTTTTTAGCAAGGCTAAGCCATCTAAACGGCTCAAAGATAATGAGATGAAATACCTAGGAAAGATATCCCTGATTTATGCAGAAGCTCTGGTAGTTTGGGGTTCTCAGAAGCATGACCCCATCCAGCCCAAACCGCCTTATAAGAGGATCATCATTAATAGTGATGGAAAATACACATGATCTATGAGACAGATATTGGACAGGCTGTACCTGCACTGGAATCCTTTTGGCTATATCCACAATCATCTCAACATTTGCATAGTTGTTGTTATTTGGGCCGCCGGGGACAGGCACATAGTGATCCGCCATTTTAATATATTCTGGAGAAAGAAAAAAAAAGAATTTGAACTACAAACTATGATTAATGAAATAAACATGTTAATTTAGTAAATTTCTTACCACTAATAAATCACTGCTTTATTTTTGATTTACAGTAGTAATATGCATTGCTAAGGAATTCATTTGGACAGAGGTAAAGGCAATTTTCTCAATATTTAGATTTTTTGCTCACTCAGATTCCATTAATGTCTTTCAGAGGATGTATAAACATTAACGTTATGACTGTTTTTATGGTCTAGGGTCACAAATACGCATGTACAAATAAACTTGTGTTTCAGGTTAAACAATACGTTTTCTTGACTGTTCACCTGCATTGGCTTTCAAGTCTTCAGGTGTGACCATCACCACAAAGCGAATGATCCTCTCATTACGGAACATTTCATAGGACCAGCGTCGAATTGAACGCATGCATTTAACTGCAGCAATGCCATTATTAGCAATCAGCACCTAAGATGAGAGATTATTTTTCACAGTTTATTTTACAGTAAATGAAGCAAAACAACAAACACATAAAGGCACGACTCTAACCTTGTCTATAATGCGGTTTCCTCCAAAGCGAGTGACAAACTCGGCTGGGGAGGCAACAGTGAAATCTCTATGCACATCCATCTTCCTGTGTTCTTTGCCCTTTTTCAGCAGGTGGGGGCCTGACATGCTAGGCCTACAGGCAAAAAGTATCCTTTTAATTATTTAAACATGCACAATACCTTTCAAAATAATGTACAGTTTACATGACTGCAAACATAACATGTGGAATTTGCTGTAACAGGAAAGTAAGAGTTCATGTAATCCTTCACAAGCAACATCAACAAAGTAGCACTTTAGCCAATAGAAGCATATTAGAAGTTGCAGGAAACAAGCATACAAGGTAAGAATCCATCAAATCACCAAGTCAGCCTGATCCGTCCATGTGAAAAATGTTTCCTCTACTGATCTGGCCTCTGTACTCTTCACCTCAAAGTGTCAAAGTGTGCTATAATATAAATGCTCACACAAGCAAATCAGCCAACCAACGCTTAATGCGTTATCATAAATGCTAGACACACTTCTGACTAACACTTAACTTATCCCTGAACTGTAGGACTACAGTAGTTTACACTTTAGGTTGCAGACTCGTGTTTTTATGCAAATGTGAATGCAATGCCATTGATGTACAGTAAAAGGTGGAAAGGAAAAGACAAACATGGGACATATAGACAATACTGTCAACTATGTGCCAAGATGACAAGACTTGTGGATCACCTGCAGGATCACACTTCATTTTCTGCAGTCATCAGTGGAAACAACACTCTGAGATGCTGACTACTATCTTTTAAATGTGTCACAAACATCACCCATTACTTCAGGCAAAGTATGTTACTATGCTATTCTATTTACACAATACAGTCTACTGGACAATATCATGATATGATTACTAATAAATATTGAACTTCTATATTGTTTTGTCTAAATAATAATAATAAAAAAAAAGCATTTTAATTGTTTTAAATAGTTTTACATTTAGGCATCAAAAATATGTATAATATAAAAACGAAAAAAAAAAAATCTGATTGCTAAAAAAATAACGTTGCTATTAAATTATTGCAATTTTTAAATAATAAGCAGCATGCAATCTTTTACAAGCTAATGAACTCCAAAACATATTTTCTTGAAAAAAAACAAAACACATTTTTTGTAATTGTCTCTTTTGTGCAAATGCATTTGAATTTTGAGACTTTATGTCTGTTTTCAATTATCCAGCGTCTTAACTCAAACAATAAGCAGCTGCATTTGTTTTTGTTCTGTTATCTGAAAACGGCATGTAGCATCACGGAACCTTACAAACGTGGCCATTATTCAGATCTTGTTTGTCCTTTGCTCTTTGAGCTTACACAAGTACTTGAACTAACAGGGACACATGCTAACATTATCATGTTATGTTAGGCAACACTTCATGCACAGTTTGAACCGTCTGCATCGTGCTGTGCATTTTAGTAAAATCCTGCAAAGTTATGCATTCTAAAACTCTATTCCAATACTACGCCGCTATTAAGATGAGCTCACAAGCTGCTGTGTTATGCTACACTGCTAAGAACAACTACATAAACCACACCCCTTTTTTACTTCCAGTGTACAACTCTTGTCAAGAACATACCGTACGCTTCTAGAGGACAGAACAAAGTGCACATTTGGTCTGGTACCAACCTCTTAAGGCACTGAAACCAGTTGAGTTCTTGCCCCCCTTCACTGTCCATAGCGAAGTATCAGATGATAATGCAGGGGAAGAAAAACAAAATCTAACATGTTTTATGTTCCCTCCCTTTTCCTCTTCGCTCCCTCTCATGTCCCCTCCCCCATGTCAGTGAAGACCTCACTTCTCCAAACATGCTAAGAGCCTGGTAAGGATGATAATTTTTTGTGGTTTCTCTGCAGATAAATGAATGCAATTCTTTGCAAAACGCCTGTTAAAACTACAGTGGAGTTTCTAAAGGTTTATAACAAAAAATCTGTGGAAATGCTTTTGCAAATAAATTGCAAATCTAGCCGTGTTGAATGCATGCTAGAGAAAAGCATTTGCCAAACTGCTAAACATACAGTAGTAGCAGGTGATTCTTCACTACAACCAAAGACAGATCTCAACAAATGTCACCAAAAAAAATGACCTTACCTTTCGGCCTGTAAATTTTCACTTTCATTATGGGAAAAACAAAACGCGTCTGTCCTGATCTGTATTATTAACCTCTGTCTGTTGGTTTTGAGAAAGTCCACCCAAGTAGGTGACTTGTTGAAGAGGACAACAACACTCCACAGATCACAAACAAAGAGCCAGAGACCACATCAAAACAACTTGTCCCAACACACACCTAAATACACGTCAGGATATTTTGCCTCTGGAAAAAATCTAGACTAGGAGAATGTTTTTTACGCTGAAACGCAATGTCTCTGAAAGCCAACATCAGGAGCATTGCTTCCATTAATAGTACAGAAATGTGCGGCATGTCACTTTAAAAGCTGACCAGCATGAGCAAGTCATGTGATCACAGAGAATGACCATATGGCTGTATTTATGGTCTATAACTCTGTCCTGTTTGACATTGAACTCTTTCATGTGGTGCACAGCGTCCTCTATCGGTATTAAGAGGTAATCTAAAGACTAGACAACAAAGTTAACAATTTCAGGAGGGAAAATCTGAACTATTCTATTAGTTAAAATGTTCTATTATAAACTTTGCTATTAATTTTAATAGTTCATATTTGAGTTTGTCAAATAACTTGTCACGTCAACAGCACATTCGCAGCTTAAAACATCATGCATGCACAAAAAACAATAATAAAACATCTCTAAGGATACTCACCTCAAACAGGTTGATGGGTTCGGGGGTGGCACCACTTCTGGTGACATGATAGGTAGTGTGTTAGGTGTCTCTGTGCATTTGGGCTGAAGTTTGGCGGGTTGGACCATAACCAAAGTCTCATCATCAGAGGAATTATCCTCGGAAGCTCCCAGAATAAACTTCATTCTCTCTTTAGCCTCAAAACTGGAACCAAATTTGGGCCTATCTGACTGACTGGCTTCCATGGGAAAAGTGTTGGAAACAGCTTCTTCTGTGCTTTTTGATTGGTCGGTGGAATCACTAGTAGTTGATGGGGGAATTTCCTCATTTCCTGTACTTGCTGGTTTCAGGTCCATTGGAGGAGAGTGTGCCCCTGAACAGTCTGTGGTGGGTGTTTGTGATGGCATCTCTCTCACCCTGTGGACCTTGATGATGCATTCAAATGGGCTACATGAGTAAGAGCTGGCAGTGGTTGCATTTATACAAATTTAAAGGCTTCTTCTAGGATGAGCTGGTGGTTCCTTTTATTTTTGTTTCGAGTTTTGTAAATGGTCAACTGTAAAAAATAAAGGAAAAAGCATGTGACTATTAAGTTATCAGAAGTGTGTGCAACACTAGATGGCATCAGTGTACAATATCATGATGCAACCAAGACGTGTTCTTGCCTGATATTTAAAGCTTAAGGGTGAATTATTCATTTTTAAATAAGATATAGGCTATAGCTCATATATATTTTATCCTCGTGGCATGCAAATTTTTAATTCATGTAGAGGAACTGAAGATATTCTAACAGTTCCATTAGGTTTAAAAATATATTATTACATGAAAAAGAATATTTCCCTGGAAAATAACTGAAACGTTGAAGTAATACAATTACTAAAACTGAAATAAAACTAAAGCTAAAACGAAGTATTAAAAAATAAAACCTAATAAGCATATAACTAAACTATTATGCAAAATTAAAATGGAAATTTAAAGTATTAAAATGTTTATAAAAGCTAATACTAATTATACTAATGTTAATTTACTGGACAGCTACCGTTTCAAACACTCTAAAACACTACATGCCTACACACACAAACAGGAATGTAAACAGAACTGCAAGTATAAAAAAAATAATATTAATAATAAAAAACTGGCCACATGCAAACCCTACAGTTAATAGTTAACATATTTAGTAAGAACTTCAACGAATTAAGAATTCTCAAGAAAGGTTTAGCTCAAACCTTTGAGGGAAGCAGTCATTCAGTGTCCAGACCTTCTCTGGTAATGAAAAGCGTGCACATAGTACGCAATGCTGTTCTCTATACAACTGGCCAGCAGACAGCCACAACAGTGTCGTTTACGGAGTGGACCCTCGGTGAGTTTATGTATGAGATCTAGGGGAAAGTTCAGCCTTGATGGTAAGAAATGAGGGGGAGGGAATGGTAGTTCTCACAAACAACCTATGAATATAGGAGCAACAGCATCAAAGGTCACAACACGTGTGATTTGTAACAGGACACAAACGTCACAAAGTGGAGTAAGTTACTATTTGAACCTATATTCAAGGACATGGGAGATTTCTTTGCCAGCAAAGCTGAATATAAATAGTCAAATACAAAAAACGATCTGGTTCATAAATATTCCTATGGTGAAGGATTTTTATGAATGATAATTAACTTAAGTAGCGTTAATACTGTCGTTACATAGCAGCCTTCTCACTGTAGGCTTATTAATATTAATAGGCCATGCTGCTTTTGCTTTGTATCTTTCTTTCCTCAACCCTCTTACTGCGTTTCTTGTCTTTGCAAGTCAATATAAACAACATAATGAGAGAATCTCAATCTGACAGAGCTTGCAAAGTCCTAAAAATACTTATAACAAAAAAAAACTTGAATAAAATGTCTGTAAAAATCAGTTTTAACTGCAAACGTCTCCACAACTTCGTGTCGCTATTATGTTACTGTTATTTGTCAACATCTCATCCACGTGATTTTTTGTACTTACCCTCGTGACTAACTCCTACTTACAAAAGAGCAACACATCTATACACAACGTCACTTTTTTTTTCCTGCGTATGTTTTGAGTTTTGAATACCTTAGGGTTGTTTTAAAGTTTGTTTTGCCACTCATCCGTCCATGTTGCTGCGAGTGTCGTCATCGCGTGACGTTCTTCATGCTGTACAGGACCGTCTTTCTGAATGTATTTATTAATTTTACATGGGTCACTAAACACAGGGTCAGCACCCATGTTTTAATAATTAATGTGAAATATATTTTGTCCCGGTTTAAAAAAAAAAATGTATCCTAGTAAACATAATCCTGGTCTATTTTAAGTTTTAACCAAGCTATGTGTAGCCTGACGCGCCTATCCATGTGTAATTAGAAAAAAGCCTAATTTTACAATATGCTTTAAAACTATTTTTGAATATACAGTGGGTACGGACCCCATCTTTCAGTCTTTGTTATATTGCAGCCATTTGCTAAAATAATTTAAGTTCATTTTTTCCCCTCATTAATGAGCACACAGCCCCCCATATTGACAGAAAAGCAAAGAATTGTTCACATTTTTGCAGATTTATTAAAAAAGAAAAACTGAAATATCACATGGTCCTAAGTTGCAGTGACGCTCATATAGGTGCTGTCCATTTCTTCTGATCATCCTTGAGATGGATCAACGCCTTTATTTGAGTCCAGCTGTGTTTGATTATACTGATTGGACTTGATTAGGAAAGCCACACACCTGTCTATATAAGA
>JAUMHQ010009266.1:282-13541 GCA_032361165.1 Enteromius paludinosus | reverse complement strand
GTCCATACCATGAACACTTAATAACATTGTCATCTTTGCACGTACATGCACAAACTCTTCACACCTGTTCTTACTTAAATGTCTATATTATTTATTGTGTTTTTGTGCTACCTGTACACTTCTTTTTATATTTGTACACTATTTTGTATATTATTATTTTTATTACCTGTGTCTTGTCTTGTCACGTCATTCTGTTGCACTGCAGAGCTTTGTCACAAAAACAAATTCCTCGTATGTGTAAACATACCTGGCAAGAAAGCCCATTCTGATTCTGATTCTGATGTTGGGCTAGAGTGTTTCAGCACTGGCACAATGGAGGTCGATTTAAAGCATGTTGGCACAGCTGCTTGAGCAAGAGACATGTTAAAAATGTCTGTAAATACCCCAGCGAGCTGCTCTGCACATGCTCTGAGTATGCGCCTAGGGCACAGTGTTGCAATGTCTTCAGCAGGAGACACACCTCCTTGTTCATCCACAGCTTCTGATTTGGGTATGTGGTGATCTGTTTCTGGATTGTAACACTGTCTATGGTGGTGTTAATGTAATCCAGAACAGAGGAAGAGTAGCTGTCTATGTCCGTGTCAGAGCCACAGGTGGCCTGGGAAGCAAACATACTCCAGTCTGTGTGCTGAAACTTGTGTTTGAAGTCTACCCCTGCTGGCCACACTTTGATAGTTCACATGGTTGATGAGGGGGGATTACTTGGGGGTGAGGAACAAAGAAAGATGATCTGATTGTCCCAAGTGGGGGAGGAGGGTCACAGCGCAGGCTTCAGCCATGTTTGTGAATACATGATCTAAAGTTTTGTTTCCACTGTGACAGAAAATGTTTTGGTGAAATTTGGTGAGCACTGCCTTTAGGTTAGAGTGATTAAAATCCCCCCGCAACAATAAATGCAGCCTCCGGGCGAGCAGTCTGTTGTTTACTGATGGCCACATGAAGTTTGTTCATAGCAAGCTGGGCATCAGCGTCGGAAGGGTATTTAAGCAGCAGTTATAATAGTGGAGGTGAACTCCCGTCGCAGATAAAATTGTCTACACTTAACCATGAGAAACTCTAGGTTAGCCGAGCAATGTCTCCCAACAATAACAGAGTCCGTGCACCAAGCTTTGTAAACATAAATGCACAATCCTCCGCCTCTGGTCTTACCAGAGACATCCACCATTCTGTCTGCCCAGAATATGTGGTGCTCAGCTAGAGCAATAGCATTATCCGTGTAAGCAAAGTAGTTCAAACGATAAATAAATCACAATCATTTAAGGTTCTGTAGGGAATTTGAACAGAATCACTATTTTATGGCGGATCACTGAGTCAGTCTGCAATTCACTGAACGAGCCGTATAACATCAACTCTGCGCTGGATATTAAAACCCAGATTATAGTGTAGACAATATTAATAAGCACAGTAGCAAGATTGGCAGTTTAAGACATTAACTTGTAAACACAAAACACAAGATACTTCTCTGTTCAAGCATAAATATGGCTTTATTGGATAAACCTAAGACACATAAACTTAACTATCACATACACATGCATTCACACATTTGTATGAGTTGCAGGAAGTGAGTAAGTGAGGAAAGGGTGAGTTTAAGAGAATGAAAACGTGAAATCCCAATTTTACAGCAATAGGTGCTATTGCGCTATTGCATCGACTTGAACAACCATAAATAAAAAAAACTCTCGCATTGAGTTTCTTCTCATCGTGGCTAGGCAGCGGCAGGCGTGCACGCTGGAGCACATGGCACATCTCTTAAAGAATGCAAAAGGTGTTAAAAAGCATAGTTTTAGCGGAGAGCTGAGTCTAAGAGCATAGCTAAGAGGGTAAGCTAAGAGCCTAGTTTGAATAGTGTCTTGAGCTTTTAAACTCCTCTTTGGACACATCCCAAAATCATGTTTTAACCAATAGAAATCATTCTAGCTTAGGGTGTTGTGAAACCATAAATCAAAAATTTATATCTTTTCAGTCACATGGTCCAAATTTTCCCACTCTTAATTTTGGACATGATTTCTATAGCATGAATATGATACATTGGACTAAGAATAGGTAGAAAGACATTTTCAAGCAAGAAAATTTAAGCAAAATCATACTAAACACGGATATTTAATACAAACCATTCAATAGTTATACAAATACATATACCGTACAATGAGTAATTAACACATGATAATTAATTGTGTGGGATACATATAATATGCAGTTATGCATATCAGTGATTTAAGTCCGGTTTAGTGTATTTTCGGGCATGAAAAGTCAGTTTGGGCCAGTTTTGTGAAGGAAAGGGTGGTCTACTCAGGAATTTCAGGCTGGTTGTAAGTTGGGGGGATGGAGATCTGTCCAACAAAATGTTTAATTACAAAAAATGTTTAAGTCAGCTGGTCCATTTGGTGAACTTTCTCAACGTGTAAATCAGATACTCGTGTTTATCTGATAATGAATTTACGCTGGGTGCGTGGTCAAAGTTCAACCTTTGGGCAGCTGTTTCTGATCTCCTGTGAACATTATCTGTCCTTTGTTAATTGCATTAGGGTCTGAAATGTCTTTAGGTCAAAATGAGCAAGAGAAATACTGCAAAACTGCAGAAACTGGAGAGAAACAGAGCTTTGCGATGTGTGCATGCCGACATCTTGGTCTAAGGACAACATAACAGGGCCCAAAATGGACTCTTGAATATGAAAAACATGTATAAATTGTTCCTTCATCAATTAAATAATTTGAAAACCCTCAACTTGAAACTTGAAAAAAATTTATCAAAAAATTATCTGTTTTCTTTTTGCAGTTGTATCCACTCATCTTAAGAAGATAATCCTTAATCTAAAAATTCCAGACCATGAAACTTCAGTGTATTCAGCCAAAGGGTGAGACTAGAAACCTAGGGTGACCATACGTGCCATTTTCCCTGGATGCGTCCTTGCCAGGATTCCTATATTGCTTTGATTTGTACATCAAGAGTGTTTTGGAAACATAAGGTACTGATGTCATACGCACGCGCAAACCGAGCCAAACCTATATCCTTATTGAAATCCTGGCCAGGACGCGTCCGGAAAATGGCACGTATGGTCACCCTAAGAAACCAAGACCCAGTTTTACTAAACAAGGAAAATTCCAAGAGGGCAGTCCCAACATTAATGCAGATGGGAGAGGAAATTTCTGTGGGTGATTTACTAACAATGCGCAGTTTAAAAAGCACAGATACAACATCTCATTTACATACTGACAAAGGCAATATACCAAGCGCAGTGCAAAAAGCATAGTCTCAAATAAAGAATAAAGAAATAAAGACTGCACATTGGTTGAACTGCATGATTCCTAGTAGAGGGTTTAAAGTTGTCTGTTATTTCTTTAAGCAAATTAAAAATAACATGGCAATAAGCATTCAGTGTGGGTGGGCTTTAATTTTTTTTCTCAGGGACCTAAGTTATCAGTTCAGCTATGCTATGAGATTGTCGTGGCAGAGAGAGAGAGAGTGACTCGACTGTAAACAACATAATAAACATTGCAATAGTTTTGAAGAAAAAATCTGCCTTTGCATTAAACCAGAGAAAAACTTATAACTTAAAATAACCATGACGCAATCTCCATGCTACAATAATAAAAGAAGCAAGGCTTTCCATAGTTTTTAAGTACAATTTGACTGAATTATTTTTGTCCCCTACAATTACTACATCATGTTCGTCCAAAATCTCAGTTATTTTAAGCAGTAAGATTATAAAAAAAAAATAATGTGCTATATAAAACTAAGTAGACCGTAAAAAATTGCTAAATAAATCTATCAGTACTTTTTAACTTAAGTACTTAAAAAAAAAAGTACTTTTGTACTTTCACTCGAGAAAAAATTTATAAGGAGTACTTTTACTTTTACTGGAGTAATATTTTATAGTATATATCTGTACTTTTACTCAAGTACTTGATTTGTGTACTTTGACCACCTCTGCGAATTTGCCACCTTGTAAAATATGTACAAATTGCCGTGAGATCGGGTTGGTTCTTCTGGCATTCAAAATAATTAATGTATGTGGAAAAATCCTCTCCCTCTCCTCTAATCTGCTTGTTACTTGCTAGCAACAATGATTGCAGGCATTTTAAGCGCAAAATAGTTATTTTAATAATAAAGATGTGCGTTTCAGCACTAAAATGTCACTGCTCATCTTTAGTGAAATCTGATGTTACAATTTTAACATCAAAATATGTTTTGCACTGATGCAAGCTGTTAGTAAAACTGGCCTCAAACCTGCATTATTTTCCTGCTAAAAACTTTTTTACTTGATTTTAAAGCTTTATACTTTAAGTTTACCTCTTGTATTTGTATTCCTGACAGATTGAAGATTGATGATATGGATTTTTTTGAGTTAAAACAAGCTTTTCATCGTGAAAAGGAAGTCATAATAGCAGTTGAGAATGCCAAATTTGATATGTCTGGAAACTTCAAAATAAATATGTGAGTATAATGCTCTAATCAACTGATCTTGATCAAAGAATATAATTTAAAAAAGGAATAAGAAACTGTTAATTTACTCTTCTTATATTCTCTCTCATTCTCTCTCAATCTCTGGATCTAAAAAAATCTGATTATCATGAAAAAGTTTTTTTGTAACATTACTAAAAAAATTTAACTTTCATTTATAAACTTTCATATATTCATTAAATGTAGATTAAAACATTTTACATTTTTGGTTTTATTTTGTTTATTAGAGCTTAGAGCTCATGAAAGTAAAAAAAAAAAATTATAATAGTAATAAAAATAAAAATGATTCGAAATATTTCTTATTTTAAATATTTCCTATTCTAAAATATTAGGAAAAAGAAAAGTTCCAGTTCTTAAAAGCATGATGAACCGGGCTGAGTGGGATCCATTTGCAACTTTTAATAGAATCGTCGCACATGCAGAGTTAGCAGGAGCAAACAGGTTCAACAAAGGCTAGACCAAGGAGGGTTGGAAAACAAGCAGAGGTCGAGGCAGGCAGAGAACAATCACAAAACGAGAAAACAATCCGAGGTCGGCAACAAGACTTGAAACAATAAAAGAAAACGCTCAGAAATTGACTGCAGGGCAAACCAAACCATGTTCTGTGAGTCAGTTCAATAATTAGGAAGTCTAATGAGTGAATGGGTGTGGTTAATGCAATTCAGGTGCATGATCAGTCCCAAGTCTGAGGCATGATGGGATTTAGAGTCCGAAACACCGGTTAATATTTCAGTGATATCTCCCTAGATCCTGAGGTGGCGGTTGTAAACCCTCTGATGTGACACATGCAATATTTGGTCGAGGCTCCTTTAGCACAAACTCCAGCATCAATTAAGAGTGTCATGGAAGAGATCAGTCTGTGGTTCTGCTGAGGCACTACTGAGTCTTCAGCTCGTCTATGTTATTGGATCCACTGTTTCTGGAAAATTTCTCTTGAAAATATTGCATAGATCACACATGAAGTTCAGGTCAGGCATATTGGCTGGCCAATCATGCACAGTAATATCATGGTCAGCAATGCACTTGGAAGTGGTTTTGTCAAATCAGCATCTCTATAAAGCTTTTTAGCAGAAGGAAGTATAAAGTCATACAATCTCCTGATAGAAGGCTGTATTGACTTTGGACTTGATGAAACACAATGGACAAACACCGGCAGACGTCACAACACCTGAAATCATGTCTGACAGAAACTTCACACTTCAAGTTGCTTGGATTATGTGCCTTTTCAGTCTTCCTCCGGACTCAAGACCTTGATTTCCAAATGTAAGGTCCATGAACTGACCCAAGGAAGCTGTCCAATGGTGGATGAAGGGTTCCTGCATGTTTGGTCTTTGCAGGACGTAAATTTGGGATCCCAAATTAAATCTGACTCATTTTTGTTATGATCTTGAAATTAGGTTGAAAAGCTAACTTGTCTATTTCTAATTAATATTCTTATGATATTTGATTATTTTAGTTAACTCTTTAATTTATATTTACTCGTTCATTTGAGTGCTCATGCCAATACCTAGTAATCTTGTTAGGTGAATATGTATTATGCCAATTACATAGCCAATTCAAATATATCAAATCATATTGTCACATTTTATGTCTGTTTAGTTCTGTTTATAGTCTGTATTTTTGTATTCTTGGTTTAGTTTAATGTTTCATTGTGTTTGGTCTTCCTGTCTTCCTTCCTGTTTACCCATATATGGTCTTTCCTGTGTTTATGTCATTATGAGTTGATTCCCGTCCACCTGTTTTCCCCAGCTGTGTCTTGTCCAGTAATTAGTCTCAGTGTTTAAAACCCCTGTCTTTTGAGTTGCAGTTTGTCAGTCATTATTTGTCCTTACCTGTGTTTACACTTGCTTGTTTGATTTTGAAATCGTTATCTTTGAGTTGGATTATTAAAAGAATACTATTATTTATAACCTGAACTCTTGCCTTTTGGATTCTCCTTCCCTCCTCGACACCGGGCGTGACACATATTAATAGAAAACACCAAATTCTTAAAGATGAATCTTAAACTAAAATATGCATACCTAACCTGAAATACATAGTATAACGTGTAGCATAACATTTACACCTCAATGGGAACAGAAGGTAATTTGCATGACATAACCAGGGGGAGGGCACCCATTGCAGTAAATTTCTCTGAAATCTTAATCTTTAATCAGCGTCTACCAACAGCATTATTTTGAACATATGGCTGAGAGGCAAGCCACGCTGGAGGAGCGAATGAACGAGATACACTTCGCCGCCACCCAATCTACCCCGCTGCCAGATCCCCGCATTTCCGCTGCTCGCCTGTTACCAAAATTAACAGCTAACGACGACGTGGAGACCTACCTGCAGACTGAATAGAAAGATGGGTGGAGGGGTTTTTCATGATTGCTCTTCAAAATCTTCAAAATGCTGCGCGTCCTGCCCAGGAATATGCGGCAAACAGCGAGCATGAGGGGTCCCCGTTTAGAATCCGAGCTGGTGGAGGCGATGGAGTTGGCGGATGCTGCCTTTCATCGGGACGCAGGGGAGAGAGCGCCGTTCTTTCCCCGGAGGGTGGTCCAGGACCGACACACGCCAGATGGCGCCCAGCAACCAGTACACAGGCCGGGGAGCCCCCGGGATGAGCCAATGCCCACCGACCCGCCCACACCAGCGACAAAGAAATGGATGGCTGGCTGCGTGGTACATCGGGTTGCTCCACGGAGGTCCCCCCGAATAACTGTGGAAGTTCAAGAAAGGAGTTATAAGGCCGTCTTAGACTCTGGGAGCAGCATCACGCTCATGTCGTAGGACCCCCGCCAGCACTAGAAGGTATTGTCCCTGTAACGTGTGTTCATGGCTATACCCAACAGGTGCCAACGTGTGCAGTTTCTATCCGACACGGAGATTCTCAGGAGACGTGAAAGACTTATCAGTGGCCGTACTGCTGGGACGTGACTGGCCAGGGTTCGAAAAAGCTCTCACCACAACCGCGCAGCCTGCTCGACCACCACGAGGGAGACACAGATGGCCACGGTTGCATGTAGTGCCAAGGAGCAAGACCGAGACGGTGATGGAACTGCCACACGCCCATCCCATTGCGGGTCATCTCGGAGCTGAGAACACTGCACAACGAAGTTAAGCTGTTCTGCGCCGCCTGCCCAACCTGCCAATGCACATCAACGATTAAACCTTCCCCCAGTCCACTCATTCCTCTGCCCATCATTGGGGTGCCCTTTTAGCGGATCAGTATGGATCTTGTGGGGCCACTGCCGAAGTCCAGTCGGGGTCACGGGGTCATCGTCGACTACGCGACTAGACACCCGGAAGCCATCCCACTCCGAAAGGCCACCTCAAAGGCTATAGCACAGGAGCTATTTCTGCTGGCTAGTCGCGTAGGGATACCATCAGTGATCCTGACTGACCAGGGAATCCCCTTCATGTCCCGGCTAATGGCTGACTTGTGCCGGCTGCTGAAGGTCCAACAAATCAAGACCTCCGTCTACCATCCCCAAACTGACGGCTTGGTGGAACGATTTAATAAAACTCTGAAGCAGATGCTCAGAAGAGTCGCTTCTGAAGACAGAAAAGACTGGGACCAGCTACTTCCCTATGTGCTTTTTGGAATCCGTGAGGTACCCCAGGCCTCCTCTGGATTCACCCTGTTTGAACTTCGGTCGCTAACCACGGGGGCTACTGGATGTGGCCCGGGAGGCCTGGGAGCAGCAGCTGGCACCCCACCGCACCGTGATTGAGCATCTGGGGGACATGCGAGAGAAGATGGAAAGAGTCATGCCATTAGTCCGGGAACACCTGGTTCAAGCCCAGCAAGCCCAGCAATGCCACTACAACCGGGCGGCCCAACCGCGGGAGTTCCAGCCTGGAGAGAGGGTAATGGTCCTGGTCCCCAACGCCGCCTGTAAGTTTCTGGCCCAATGGCAGGGTCCCCAAGAAAGCCACGCAATAACAATTTGAGCTTGCTTCGTTTTCTCCATGAAAATCTTTGCTATAACAAAATCAAACGTTGGTTGTTCCACACTGAGGTTACCCCACGACACCGCCTCAGGGGCGTTACCACATTCTGACCATCCGAGGCATTCATTATAAAAAGCAGTGAGTATCCCATACCTACATTGAGCGGCACCATGTCTCCAAAAATCTTTTCACATACCCCTTATGCTGCGCCTGCACCCGAGCCTGCCGATGATAATGCCGTCGAGCATATGTCAACGGACAATACTTTTGACCCGAGCAAATAAAGCGTGGATAAATTATTTTCGGAACTCGGGTATCGCAACCTGACCTTTCTACATGCCATGTGTATCAACGCATGCCCCTTTTAAAATGCGTACATATAACAAGAGGAGGCAACGACACCGTCAGTGTGAGATACGACAGGCCGCATTACACATCAGTCAACAAGTCGCACGTTACAGACATTACCGTAGAATTGAAGGATGACCAAATTTGCGAAATACTGTTTTCTTATGGGAAAGTCGTTGTGAAACTACAATTTATACCTGTGAAATAAGACAAAATGGTCTACCATCAACCCAGGGGGATGGATGCGGGTGATTACATCCACTATTATCTAAACCAGGCAGGCGGGGGGGTTAGGGTTAGGGTCATGTATGGGGCGGGGCTAGGAGGCCACTTCAGAGGGCTGTTTAGGCTAGCCCTACCCTTGATAAAAAGAGGGGTTCAGCATAGCTAAACCTCATCTAAAATCAGCCGCTAAAAATATAGCGACCGACGTCATCTCTTATCTCGCGATATCCCAGACGCTCAAGGGGGATCGGGGCTCATGGTCATGTCACGTAAACGGGGGGCTATGCCTCCTGGTATAAGGATATGGGGTCAGCCGATAAAAAAAGTAAAGGAAACAAAGAATGCGCCTAGGAAGGGTTCAGTCATGCAGAAAAAACATGGCTCTACTACACAGCATGTCTGGCAAGTGTATAAAGTCGGAACTGGATTTATTTACTGTGCCATTGACGCAGACGGTCATCGAGAAAAATGGCAATTTAGAAGTGCCTCCTTTATCGGCCATATAGGAGTTTTTTATAGCCTGGAACGGCGACGATTACATAGATCTTAATAACACGTTTCTCTTTTCTATGTCTTAAAATCACAAAACCTAATGGAGGAGCCATAGCAGACACAGCGAAGGTGGGCCTGATAAACTACCCTGGAGCGACTATATTTTCGCAGGTCGACTTCTGTCTGGGTGATAGACTAATTTCACAGAGTTCGAGTACGTAGCCTTACCGATCATCGAGAGTCTCATCAACTACAGCAAATATGCCTCTTCTCAGCGGGCCTTTTTTATTAAAGACACGGCCGGTAACTTGGATGAAACAGACCCATTGGGTCGTAACACAGGGTTGACCAAGAGGTTGCTCTACACTACTGGAAGAAAAGTCGTGGAGCTGCTGGCTCCTATTCACAGCGATATTTTCTTTCAAGAAAAATTAATTAATTTTCCTACATCCATCAAAAAGTTTTTAACCTCCAAATGATCTGATTCAAGATTAAGATCTAGAGCTTGTAATGAAAAAATGTTTTCCTGTATTCACTGTGTGCAAACGTGTTATATGTCGAGTGCTGCATGATTATAAATAAAGATGCTTAGACGATAACATTGTGTTTGTTGCTTTTATTTAAAGAACGATCGGGAGCAGGCAATCTGAACGATTGTCCGTTAGTCTTCAGAAACGTGGAATGAGAAATTTTATTTTTGACAGTCATTTTAGCAGAATGCGATGATTCCGGAGTGCTATTGGTCATTCCAGGTTTGTTTTTCAAAGAGGTAATCGCGTGTCTAACGTTATGATTAGGCACTGTGGAAAAGGACCATCACCTGATTAGTGTAGAGCAAAGGTATGTACGTAATACCGTAACAAGCTGCTAGTGGGGGTCCAGAGAGCATGGAATGTAATTGCCTAGAATGACCTCTAGATGGAGTCAAAGTGCAATGACTTAAAATAACTGCTAGGGGAGCGGTTGTCCGTATGTAATACCGTAACAGGACGCTAGGGGAACCAAAGTGCAATATCATAGAATCACCGCTAGAGGAAACAGAGAGTCTAATCTCATGGAGCAAAACTGTAATACTGCAACATGAACACCAGATGTAGACAATTCACTTTTACCCCTGTACCGATGCAAAATATTTTTAAAACTAGTGCCCTGACTGAAATGATAGCAGCACAATAATCATGAAACATAAGCAGATTAAAATCACTTAAAAACAAAAAACATGTCACAGAGTCCGATTCCATATGTCTAACAAGCATTTTTTAAACGCTCAAACAACACCAAATTCTACACACATAAAAGCCTTACCTAATTAGGACCAAAAAAAAGGTTCAGAGAAAGCCTTTTTGAGAACGCAGAGATTAATTCTCAACAGAAAGCACTCATTAGATCCACTAGACTCACAGGGCTCAGATTGTATCTAAAAACTCTGAAACAGCAGGTCTCTGCTTTTCTCAGCTACAGGCCGTACAGAGTAACAAAACAAAATTAAAATTATTGTTATACAAAACAATTAAATAAACACCATCTCCATCTCAGAGCGGTGAACCCCTAAAATAGATCTAAACAATCAAAAACAAACCAAACATCACATCACTCCAATTTTAGAGTTAAGTTTTTCACATAATGCACTTCAATAAATCACCCATTATTTAACAGCAGAGCCAGGAATAGCATCAAATAGAGTTAGACACATGCGTAACTGATAGCGCTCGGCCTCATAGCATCATAGCCCTGCACACACACACAAACACACACAGTCATGATAGATTCACGGGGCCACAAATCAGAAAAAGCACGCTGTCTGCTTTCTTCAGATAGATATAGAGATGTTTAGAATAAGCAACAACAACAACAAAAAAAAAGCAGATCAAAATGTTATATATGGTAAAAAATGGTCTCACTTAACATGTGTAGAGTACAAAATAGAAGATATGTAGGGCTTGTACGCAAGTCTCCGGTCGTCCTCCAGCATTTTGTCAAGGATGTGATCTGATGTTCTCACTGAAAAAATTGTGACTTCTTAAAGAGATCGTCCAGCACACTAGGGGAGCGAAGTGATGACCAGGTGCACTTTACAACCGACTTGTCTGTGTTTCATCCCACGAATCATAAAAACATAAAAGATTCTCATGAAATACAAACACGTGTTTTTATTTGAAGTGTGCTCATCCCCTGGCTCGGGGTGAGATATCTGTGGATCAATTGACCTGTTGTAAACCCTACACATTCAGCAGATGTCTGAGCAAATGGTAGATCTGACAGTCTCCTTACGAACTTCTTTGAAGTTGATTTTATAATTGCGTCTGCGGTTTACAGTAGCCATAAAACTCTGGATGTCTTTAGGACTTTTTTCACACCAAGCCAAACATTTTCATGAATTTTTAGTTTTTACACCTCTCTCATAAAAATAAACGTTAGTGTTTGAAGCTCGTTTCTCACGAGCGGAGCAAATGTGTACCCAGTCTTTGATCCATGCAGCTGCGTCTTCATCACCGTGGGGCGTTAAATGGAAGTCTCAGTGCAGTCATTTTCAACCAAGCTTCTGTCCGTCAAGTACCGTTCGATTTAATCTGCTACAATGGTAAGCTAATTTATTTGTGATTTAATCTTTACGTGTTTCAAGTTACAGAGTCTGTAGAGGGAAATATTTTGTGTGATCTGTTCTGGCTGTATTAGCGCTAAAAAAGCAGTGAGAGAGAGAGAGAGAGAGAGAGAGAGAGAGAGAGAGAGAGAGAGAGAGAGAGAGAGAACGCTGGGGCGAAATTTTAACACTAATGCAAATAACTCTCAGCTAATGTAAGTGATTATCAAGTGATTATTAATGTAAGGCATTATCAGACTAATAAATCAGTCCTTGCGCCACATTTACTATTCAAAGTGCAAAATAGCAGCTTTTATTTTTAGAGACTAATGTTACATGATTAGAATACGCGTTGTTTGAGTGTGTTTCACATTCCTGGAGTGAGCGAGAGGGAGAGAGAGAGAGAAATTGTGTGAAATTGGACAATTCTTTCATTTATTCCTCATTTACACAACATATTCGTTAAATACTCGCTTAAAAAGCTTATAACTGCATAATACGCCATGTTTAAACAAACATGTAATGTGTCTGCGTGCTTCAGCCTCGTTCTTTTAGCAGCCCCTGGCTAGCACAGAGCTCGCGGCACATATCCGTGGACAGGTGGTCGCACACACACATATACAGGCTGATTCTCAGCTCTGTCGTTGTCTAAGTTCTTAATAAGTGATTTGATTCCCCCAAACATCGGGTCGTTTATGAATCAGGTTTTTTATTCAGGTTTTCTCACTTTAATTAATTCCTCATTCTGTGCAAGCACACTGACGTTGTGGGAGAGAAAAAAACAAAAAACGTATAGAGTGATTTTGCTCTTTCACATTCTCATCTACTCAGACTCCTATGACACCCATGTCCAGCACATCCGAGCAGTTCCCACCTGTCTGATTCAGAAAAAGCTTGTTGCCAAGACCGAAAAATGTTCCATCGCACCAGCACCTCCTTCTTGGGATACATGATCAGCCACAAAGGGGTGGCTATGGACAACATTTACAGACGTTTCAAATGGAATTACAGCATTGAGCAGCTTCACTCTCCGCTTTGACCAAACGATCATACAACCGCTTGATCTGGACTCCTGCCATTGTAGAAAAACCTTTGAAAACCTCAAGTCACATTTTACATCAGCCCCTACACTCCAACATCCAGACCAAGGAAAGCCTTTCATTGTCAAGGGGTGGGGGTCGTTCTGTCCCAACACCACAGAGAACCTGGGAA
>JAUMHQ010009239.1:0-13541 GCA_032361165.1 Enteromius paludinosus | reverse complement strand
GTTTTTTTTATATATATATATATATATATATATATATATATACATAACAAAACATACTACACATAAATACACTATGTAAACAACAACTTTTATTTTGGATGCAGTTGACGGCACAACAAATTTACTAAAGCTTTTATTGCAATTAAAATTGAACAGACCAAAAAAAAACTAATTTGAAGTATTAAAAAACTGTAATGTTGCCTCACTGATGCTTAATTAAATAGTGAGCAGCACTATTGTGTTGCTGCCTACTGTATGTACAGCATTCCATATCAATGAATTTATAACGTTCCCTTTTAGTTATATTATACATTGATGAATAAGCAGACAGCTAAGCAAGTCGCTTTTTTTTTTCTACATACTCGTACAGAGAAGGATTTTAGTGTTTCTATTTATGCCAGCGATGGTTTGTCTTTGCCTGAGTGTGCTTCTATAGATGTGCTTTGTATGTGTGTAACAGTCTGATGTGCTTGCGGAGGTGTGCGTGTGTGTGTCTCTGCAGCAGGAAGTGTGACTCAGGATAGGGTGTCACTCCTCTGCCCTTCCCAGCCCCTCACAGAGCTCTAATCGGCACCCTGACACCATTCCTCAGTTGCATGCGCGCACACACACACACACACAAACGGTGCAGACAGCTGTTCCTACCCTGACACTGTCGCTTCATTGGTGGTTACTCTGTGTACCAATTAACCCTGTAACCCCTCTTACCCTCTCTGTCCTGCTCCTGTCTGCACGACTAACTGCCCTCCGTCCCATCAAACCAGCACTGATATCTTATTTCATACTTGGACTAACGGTGGAAGTTTGGCATTGGTAGGATTTCTTTATGACTCTTCATCAGGGGGTCCACAACCACAGGGGTCCTCTGCAGTACTGCATAGTAGCAGTTACTGTACTCTTTAAATACTGTACTCTGTATTTAAAATGGTCAGAACCTCTAAATATACACTTTCTCTTGTATGTTCATGCGTAATTCAACTTGTAAACGTTAATGGACATGTCATTTATCACCTACCCACGTCCAAAAGTGTAAATTATAGTGGAATATGTCATATAGTTTAACTGGTAGCTGATGAGAAACACAGCTCTCATAGATCTCCACACAGGGAGCTTTTCCACTATTGGCTCAACATCACGCTGACGTCAGCGCTCCCACCGGCGAGAAAGTGATCCATGAAGGTGCAGCTCAGTTCGATATGAAGAATCCATGCTAATGCGCAGGCACCTTCCTGTCTGGACTGAGCAAGTGCACACAGATAATACACAAGAGAGAGAGAGAGAGAGAGCAGGGAGTGATAATTGGAAAGAAGAGGAGAGAAAGGCTGAAACAAGCAGCCTGTGAGATGCATGGACAGTGAATAATCAGCAGCAGGTTTGATTCAAGAGGGCAGCCAGGGACAGGTGGTGCTCACACAAGTGTGTGTGTGTGTGTGTATATATATATGAGATGAGAGCGAGAGAGAGAGAGAGAGAGATTGGGAAAAGAGCTTCCGAGCGCTATACAAGGAGAGTGACCTCATTAAGCAGTTCCTCCTCTCCGCTCACATCCTGTTTGTGCAGCGCTTTTCCTCCACACTGCACACTGAGTCGCAAATCAATGGCAGGAGAGGCTGACGGCTTCATTAGGCTACAGACAGGCAGCATGAATACTAACTTTCACCCCACAGATTAATATACAGCATGTGATCTTTGACCTTTGACCTTAACTAACTACTTTCCATTGCAAGGTGTAAACACACACACAAACTTTCATCCACTGCACCACACTGTCCTGAAATGAAAGTAACTAGTCATCTCTCTCTCTCTCTCTCTCTCTATCTCTCTCTCTGGCCCCGCCCCCACCCAGACCTGTAAATCATTTCATACGGTTGACAAATATGATGCAGGGCTTCAACTCCGTAAATGCAGTTATGCCCTAAAATTCAAGGAATTGGGGCAAAAATGCTCCTGTATGATTTATATCATATGATAAGTGACATCACAGGCGCAGCGAGAGCATATTGCACAAGTGCTGTTTATGTCTGTATACCACGAGTGCACATGCGTTTTGTTTTTGCAACACAAATTATATTTTGCTCTTTTTTTCTTTTTCTTTTTTCTTTTTTTCTAATGAAATTGATCATCTGGTTTTAATTTAAATTTGTAGAATTACATTGAAATTGACAGAAAATACCTTCCATATATATGTAGATAAGCATAAATATTTAATAATTTCAAATATATCAATCTGTTTTACATAAATTAGGATTTAAATAGATAGATAGATCTTGTGCTGTCCTGGTTGTAATATAGATGTCACACGTGCTGCCCTCTTGTGGTTGCTTAATTCATGTTTATTATAAGTTCCAGAACTGGCATTCTCCTGAGATCCATAATATTAACCAGAGTAAATGTTTATATCTCCAAATGTAGAGTGCTTGTGCACAGGACACTTGATTTAGCGTTTATTTAGTGTCATTTCGTAGAAGTTGTATGCATTTTTAGTCTTTTCTGATAGACGGCGACAGCCTTGGATAAACAAAAGTACAGTTCTGAATCTTCGAGTTGACACTGTTTATCTGAAATGCACTGCTGTAAGAAGGTTTTTTTTATCTCGACAGGCAGAGTTGGACTTTGTCAAACTCAAGCCAGAATAAAAAAAAAGTTGCAATTCATTAGGGCAGATGTTTCAAGTGCAGCATGGATACATCAGCACTGCAGTGCACGACAGCCAAGTTGCGCATTTAGATTTCGAAGGTAATAAATATTTTTAAAAGCTTATGATGAAGATGAAAGGATTTGAATCCGATCGATGATGTATTTAAAAGTCGAGCTGCGTTCCAGGCCGTGCAGAGTGTGTTTGCCTGCGTGCATTTAGAAGATCTTGCTCTGATGGAGAAGCAATCTAGGGTTTAAAGATGGTAACTGAACCATGGCAAATGGAGTAGTGTTCAGCTAGCCTCCTTTAACTTAATGTGAAGTGTGTCCTAGATTCCAGCACTGTGTGTGTGTGTGTGTGTGTGTGTACATATGTGAGAGGGAGAGGGGTGTGTTTCAGCAGGCAGACTTCGAACTCTCCAGCGTTTCCTTGCTGAGGTCTAAATCCACAAGAATGAGATAGCAAACCTTGTAACTATGTTGTTATGTGTGATAAGATGTATTGGAATGTTATGTACTGACATATTTTCACATGCATCCAAAACCCACCAGAAATTTGACCTTGACAAACACATTTTCGATATCTTATTAGACTACAGACCGATTAGACTAATGAAAATACTAAGCTAAAGGAATTCCCCTGTGTGTTTGCAGTCAAGCGAGCTGGATGATATTCTGGATGATCTACAAAACAGTCAGCCGGGTCTGTTCTCAGATTCCCGGCCTGTGTCTTTGCCTGCTGCCGTGGACAAGCAGTCAATCATCAATGACATCCTGCAGATGACTGGAGAGGGTGGAGCCAGCATGAGTCCCCAGCAACAGAGAGCCTTACAGGCTGTGAGCCAACAGAGTGAGTAACACACACATTCTCCTACAGTTTTCAGCCATTGGTTGGGATGAAGTACACGACTTATGAAATGGGAACACTTGGCATTATGTACTTGCCAAATTGGTACATAGCTGTGCTTTATCTAAACACTATTGATAATAGAAAATGAATCTTTTTTCACATTAAATTTAGCTGATTTAACCGCGCTGTTAAAAGAAGCAAGTGAGCAAATGCATAAATATTGCAAGTTCTTCCCAAGCGTGCTTGCTTGTGTACAAATAGTCATATTGGTGCCTTATCGCTCACTCCCTCTCGTGAAAGATTAGACCAATGTAACACATTGGTTTGAACTTTGCCTTATGTTGTGTAATCAACTTCCTTTAGGATTACTGTACGTCACCAGCTGTGACATCATAATCCTATCCCATAGTAAATGCATGTTTGCAAGTTCCACTTAGTAGTCTTAGATTTGATTTGCAGTTGTTTACAAGGTGACAGCAGGAGGAAAATTCCTGTGTCCACAAACAGCGTCCCAATGCATTTGCCAGAAATATTTAGAATTGCACGAGCCGGGAAATGAAGCGAACCCAGAGTGCTTTACATTTACTTGTAATCATTTTCGCGAAACACCCTGAAACTATTCAAGTGTGCCCAGAGGCTGACCGAAACTGTAAGCTGGTCTGACATGAGTTTCTCATGACGCGTGTGTTTCTCACCTGCATCGTTTCACGCTTTCATCGGAGACTTGGCAGAAATGGCAAAGACCACTAATGCTACACAAGTTTGTGTGTATCGAGTCATTTACATGAGCAATGTCTACTTGTAGTACAAAAGGTGATCCTACATATGCTACTGTTTACATACCGTGTTATGATGCTTATAATAAACAGCACACATCTTACAGAATCATACACTCGTTTTTCAATCAGTAGTTTTTCTAGAAAACTATCATTACCGTTACAAAGTTTAGGGTCAAGAATTTACTACTTTCTTAGCGAGGAGAAGTTACATTTACAAAAAGTATACACTAATTGCATTAAAGATAATGAACAAGATTCTGGTTATAAGATAATGATTACAAAATATTATATACAAAATATATCCATTTCAAATAAATGCTGTTCTTTTTTCCAAAGCATCCTGTATCACAGTTTGCACAGAAATAAGCACATGTATTTTCAACACAGATAAGAAGAAAGATTTTTAAGCACCAGTCAGAGGACATCGGGACTCTATTTCTATACAAAAACAAAACTACATGAATGAATAATTCATAGGCAATACATAATAGAATTTTGAAATATTATTTATTTCTCTATTCATTTGTTGTTTCTCTCAAAATGCATAATAAACACGCTTTTAGTTCCAGACAGTGTCCATGTATGAGGACATGTATGAAATCAATGTCCTGTTTCGTAACAGAAACTCAAATTTTGATTTGAAACCCCATAACATTTTCCTGAGACGTTGATTTATGACAAAATTTTTAAAAATTAGACCAATTTAATAAATGATTAGTAAAAAATATTTGCATATTTCAATAGGAGTGTCACTAAATTAATTTCAGGCATATTTAAAGACCAAGCAGAGGTAGTGGTCATGGTGATGCATCCAATCATTTACTGTCTCTGAAAATGTGTTCTGTGCAGGACAATCAGGCCTAAAACTGTGGCATATATAGTTTCAGAGAAACTCAGTAAAATGTAATGTCCTCATATGAGGCCGCAAGGGTTAATACATTTTTTTTATTTGTGTTCATAGATTTCGCTCCGCGACCAGGTCAGCCCGGCAGAGCTCCTCCGGTCAGAAGTGTGTCTTTGGATATGAACATGCCTGCTAAAGGCCCTCAGGGTCAGTACCCTCTAATAAGGAACAACAGCCCCTACTCGATCATGCAGCAGCAAGGCATGATGGGAAACCACGGTGTCATGCCTAATCAGCCCAACATGGTCAATGCAGGTGAGTGCAGCTGGGGTAAGAAATGCAGCGCACTGCAGTGCTATTGATTTAATAACAGTCCAAAATTAAAGGACAGAAGGGAAGTGTGTGTGCATATTGTGTGGAGCACAGGGCTTCCCCCACACTTAACACCTACAGTGAGAGGAAAGTTCCAAAGCCGCACCGACCATGTGCAAAATAAAGTTTCGGTGTGATCAGTAATGCACAGTCAAGCATGACGCTGTTGGCCGAGAGGAAGACAAATGTGTAAAAACGGTAAAAAACTGTAAAGTCAGATCAGAAGTGAGCCCCTCTTTGCGGCTTTTGTTTGTGTGTAGTGGGTTGCAATTGCGTGCTACTGAATGTGCGCATAAGGTGAGACTGAGCGGCAAGATATGAATGACTCATAACCTTAGGAAAGAATAGCAGGGTTTCTGGTGTGATCACGTCAACATGTTTTTCAGCTGCTCAGATTGTGTATGAATTGATATATACCATTATTTTTATATATATATATAATTTTTGTCAGTTGACCCTTGCATTAGGCGTTTGTTACTGTTGCTAAGTCAGACAAACTTTACAAGACAAGTTTGTTTGGGGCTGACACAGTTTAAACGTTTGATCAATTTAATTCATTCTAGTTAAATAAAAGTGTTAATTTCTTCTAAGAGAGATGTCAATGTCTACAAACGTTTTAACAGTAGTGTAAATTCTCACTGAGTATGATTGCATTATTTGTAATAGAAGTTACCTTCCAATTGAAAGCCATTTTCTTTCTCTTTCTTCAAGGAGTGATGGGTAATAATGGTCCCCGTGTAGGTATGCAACAGGATGGTTGGGGCGCACAGGGTCCTGGTCCCGTCGGTAACGCGGCCTCACCCATCACAACTGCTCCCGCCGGCCAGCACTCTCTCCCACAGGGGGCGCTTCATTCTCGCATGGTGCCCAACTCTGGCGCAGGCATGCCCATGAGGCCCAATAGCCAGCCTGGACCCAGACAGATGCTTCAGTCTCAGATGATGCCCAATGGTAAAAAGACATAAAGCAGGAAGAATAGACGTTTCCTATTCACAAATAAAACTGCTGTTTCATGCTGTGTTTTATCATCTGCTGTTGCTTCCTCAGCCCAGTCAAACATGGACATGGGCATGGCTGGCCACCAGTTTCCCCAGCAACAGGCACCGCCCAATCAGACGGCTCCATGGCCAGACAGTGTGATGCCTATAGAGCCGGTGCAATTTGGGAGCCAGAACAGGTAAACAACATTTATAATTGTCACTGTTGTTAGGTCTTGCACTTTATTGGAGGTGTGTGCTGTGTGCACTTGTTGATTTTGTCAAAATAACTAGACAAATACAGTCAGATGTAATTTGTGACGGGATATCCCATCATTCATGTCTCAGTTCTTTAATGAGAGTCTCTCATCTCTGTAAGCTCTATGTATAGCGGTTCTCAGGAGGACGTTCTGTGCCCTCCTGCCTCTGAGGGTCCAGCCGATGAGGGGGCTTTGCTCAGTCAGCTCTACACGGTTCTCAAAGATTTTGACGGCCTAGAGGAGATTGACCGTGCTCTAGGCATCCCGGCCTTAGTGGGACAGGTAGGTTGAACACTTTTGTCTCCCAATTTGTTTTCTTTAACCGTATTGAGCAGTCAAAATACTAGTGGTGAACAAGATGTATGTATTTTACCAGACACCAGAACCAAAATGTAAACATTATTTAAAAATCGATTAATTAATCAAATGTACTTACTATCAAAAGTGAGTTTTTATTAATCAGCTAATTTAGCAAATTTGATTTAAAAAATCTGCACTCATTTTAAACATGAGTTAGTTTTTATATCAAGGCTTTAATGGTATGATTATATTTCTACTTGTCTCGGTTCGGAGCATGCATGCGTCGCGCGGGTCATGACATGCGCAATGTAGCCTCGTGCCCCTTTTTCAGCGAGTACACCAAAAGCCTGTCAAATAGCGCCTAATTACTGGACTGAGATATTTATCACATGTGATTGTGGTAATACTGTCAAAAACACACAGCGTTAAACACATGTGCTTGTGTCTAAAGAGAAAAACGTGCCACAGTATATTAGATGTCTGCAGCTCTTAAAGGGACAGAACTAAACATGCCGCCGCTTATAATTAAAGGGATAACTCGCTCAAAAATTATTATTGTGTCATTATTTACTCACTTACATGTTGTCCCAAACCTGTATTCATTTCTTTCTTGTGCTAAGCACAAAAAATATATTTTGAGTTACCAAGCAGTAGCTGGTCCTCAATGAATTTAATACAATGTTCAACAGAAAAAAGAACCTCATTCAGATAAAAACGAGCTGAGAGAGAGTACATGATGGACGTCGTGTTTCACCTTTCAATACTGCTGAATTCACCTACTCTTCCTGAAAAATAAAAGCACTGTTTGTTTATATTATGTGTATTGGTAATGTGTATCTATTGGAATAACAAAGATAAAATGACAACTATTTTTATCTTTGCTCATTTTGGCCTAAATATCTGCGCTTCTTTATTTTATACTTGGTTAAAGGCTTTGTTTTTAATTTAAAAAAGGCAAATTAGTTGGTCTGTACTGCTCAGACAACTTGCAAAATAGTAAAATCAATGACTAAGAATCACCGTAATATGATATTTTTGCCATATTGCCCACCCCTACCTCAAATTTGCAAAAATAGTCTTAAAAAACCAACTTGAAAAAGAATCGGGATAAAAATCGTGAATCGGGATTTCCCCAGAAAAAATTGGAATATGATATTTTTTCCATATCGTCCACCACTACCGTACAGAACCGAAAACCGTGATACAAACCGAACCGTGCCACCCCTAATGGTGATGCAAATATTTTAAAACATAGAATATTGGATGATGAAAGGTTTTTTTAATAATATTAATCAACAAAATATATATAAACCTTTTTATTGCATATAAGAGTTTTAAATGACTTTTTTCAATATTATCATGTTTTTACTCCTATTTGTTTAAATGTAAACATTTACTTGGTAGCTTGGGGGAGCAAAGTTATACAAACTATAGGTTCAGAAGTAAATGTAACTTTATATGACATTATTTACAAACTGCTTTATTAAATTTTAAACATTGATTGAAGGATTATGTGACATTAAGATTCTTGGTGAAATTTCAGTGTATCAGTACAAAATCCAGGACTAGAACAGTCTGATTTATCATGTGCATTAGAATGTAAAGATATGGTTTAAGTTTACTAAGATTAAGTTTAATTTTTCAGGCTCAGCCGGTGGAGCAGGATCAGTTCCCCGGTCAGGACCCCAGTATGATGATGGATCAGAAACCGCCCATGTATGCCCAGCAGCAGTATGCCACCTCCCAGGCCCACATGCAGCAGGGCGGCTACACGCCCATGCAGGACCCCAGCTTCCACGGCATGACGGCACAGATGGGGCAGAGGCCGGGCTACCCCATACTCCGCATGCAGGCTAGACCAGGACTCAGGCCTGCTGGGGGCGTCCCCACCCAGCCCAATACGCTCAGACTGCAGCTGCAACACAGGTTACAAGCACAGCAGGTACAGTTTTTACTCCCATACATGAGAAGAAACAACAGCCCTGAGTCTGATGATGCCATCAATATTAAGCACAGTGATGATTGATTTAGTCAAAGGGATAGTTCTCCCAAAAATATGAATTCAGTCATCATTGACTTGCCTTCATGCCATGTGACCTCTCATGCCTTTAAACACAAAAAAAAATATTTGAAAGAATGACAAAAATACAAAATAAAAAAAAAACTTAAATGCATATAGGCAATACAGAGGAAATCTTTCACTC
Organism: Enteromius paludinosus; assembly: GCA_032361165.1. Taxonomy (NCBI): domain Eukaryota; kingdom Metazoa; phylum Chordata; class Actinopteri; order Cypriniformes; family Cyprinidae; genus Enteromius; species Enteromius paludinosus. Next base: position 4,318 of record JAUMHQ010009239.1, on the reverse strand, counting down.
TGGTAACTTGACTTTAATACAAAGACCTAAATGCATGATTTTTATTCATATACATGCAATCATGCAAGCAAAGAAGTGTAATATGATCTAAATCAGACTGGTGAAATAAAACCGTCTGCGGTTGCTGCCCCCTGCTGGACAGTACAGGAATAGATCCTTGACCTCATTTTGGGTTTATTCAGGGGTCACACCTCATAACTGTTAAGTTTCTAACCATTTGAAGCTACAGTCAGTCATTTATGTTTTTTGGGCTGTCAGTTAATAATAACTTCTAGTGCTATCAAATTGATTAATCTCATCCAAAATGAAAGTTTGATTGATATGTGTGTGTGCTTTATCTAAATGTACACATACATGGATATATTTAAGAAATATATGTAATATATATATATATATATATATATATGCACATGAAAATATATTACATATTGCATATTACAGACAAGAGTGCTGTAGTATAGAACAGATCAATTGTTTAAATGTATTGCTTACATATTAAATGGTAGAATGAAATGATACTACATGCTTCTGTTTGTGTCTGCTCCAGAATCGTCAGCCTATGATGAATCAGATGACTGGAGTGTCAAATATGAACCTACCTCTAAGACCCAACGTTCCGAATCAGGTACGCCGAAGCACTTCCTGCATTCTCCCTCGTGCTCTGATATCGAGCTTGCCTAATCTCTCTGTCTTCCCAGGGGACAATCAACGCTCAGATGCTGGCCCAGCGGCAGAGAGAGTTGCTGAGTAATCACTTGCGCCAGCGTCAGCTGGACCAACAACGACAGCAGCAGCAGCAGCAGCAACAACAGCAGCAGCAGCAGCGCAGCATGGTCATACGAGCCCAGGGCCTCAACCTGCCACCCAACATGGCGGCGGCGGCAGCAGCAGGCATGCCCGGAGCCATGAGCAACCCGCGGATCCCCCAGGCCAACCCCCAGCAGTTCCCCTATCCGCCCAACTACGGTACAGGACTGGCCTCGCCGCCCCCCTCCAGCAGCCCTTTCTCCCCCGGTTCTCCCAACCTCCCCGCCCCCCAGCTCCTCTCCCACAGCGCCATGCATGGCTCTCAGATGAGTCTAGCTAACCAGGGGATGCTGGGCAGTCTGAGCGGACAGTTTGGGGCTGTTATGAGCCCTCAAATGCAGCACAGTGCCTTTCAGTTCCCCAGCTCAGGTACTGCCTGCCCTTTCTCTCTGTCTGTGTGTCATGCGCTTACACACACACACACACACACCTGCGACCAGCAACACTACAGGCTTGTGTGATCCGAAAAATCAATGACGTAAAGGGCCAATCAACATGGTTTAATCAGAAAAGCAATAGTCCAGATACAGGTCGGCTGTGCAAAAATACTAGTCCAGCAAATCCAGTCTTAAAAAAAGAGATTCTGAAATAATTAAATAGTTATTTTGATGTGGAAATTATCGTTTTGACACCATATGCAGTCCTCTGTGGTTGGGTAATTTTTTTGGTGGAACGTAAAAGTGATTATTTATAGCTTTGAATGAAGACTAAACTTCAGCTGTTAAGCTACTTTGACATCATCTGCATTGTAAACCGAGCGGTGTATATACAACGGTGACTTGACTTGACTACACTCAAAAATTGCATAACAATAATTGTGTTATAATAATAAAAATAGCCAAGATATTCTGAAAAATTCATCTTTTACGCTCCATGGAAAGAGGAAAGATGTGTTGTTCTTAAAACTATTACAAATCTTTTCGATAATTATATTAAATCTGAAATAAATGAAAATAATAAAAGAATTAAATGAAAAGCCTGAACCGAAAAAGCTCACCTTGGCAAATAACGGAAAATAATTTAGTTCTAAAATGACTGAAACTAAATAAATAAATTAAAATAAAGTTAAATAGAACATTTTAAAAGCTAATAACAAAAGCTTCAATTAAACTGATTAAAGAAATAAATTAAAATCACATTTTTGTATCTTAATATATATTATAATAGTGTTTCAGGTTGAAATAAAGGGAATAAATAATGACTAAATAACTAAACTGATGGTATTCATATATAATCACGTACTGTAGTAAGAGATTAGATGCTACCATCTAATTAAAGACCAAAATTGTCTAGTAATGTTTCGTCATCTCAACTTTAAAACCTGTTTCATTGAGTAAATGGGTTTCAAAATCTCTTTTTGCAGTTGTCAAGTCAAGTACTGTGAGCTAATAGGTGTTAAATTATTGAGTTTATGCACTGCCCTTGAAAGATCATAATGGCTTTGGTAGAATGTGGCACTAGAGGGCAGAAGAGTCACTTTAATGTAATCCGAATATATTACAGCGATATTTTCAACTTAATGTCTATAAACAGCATGCAGTCTATCATCACAGAAAAGTATGATTTGCTGCTCAGCTTGTAAAAACAAATAGTGTTATGATTGACTTATTTTTAACTATCCCACCCACTCAATGACCCTGTTGGGTTTCCGTTGGAATGACATGCTAATTGCATTTTGCCTACTTTTTTCCAAACTTAAAAGTACGAGAAAATATTCTGTGGTAAACAGCAAAAATCAACAGATTTGAACATTAAGATTGAATCCTCATAATCATCATTGAAATCCATGCTTTTTACTTTGTCACGGTAGATCTATTTATGATGATGATGATGATGATGATAAGCCTTTATTGTCACATACACTGTTACATGCAGCGAGATGGGACCCCTCTGACCATACACAAACATCACATTGGGGGGTAAGACAGGTCAATCGAGAGGTAGCAAAGGAAATAAGAAAAGTAAGATACATTTGGATAAGGAGGCGAAAAAAAAACCCCTCCCAGACTACCTTCCGAGGAAGGCAGTTTGAGATCAGGAAAAAAAATACCTCAGCAACAAGCACATAAAACATAATCACAAGACATAAAACACATGAGCTACTGAAGAAGTCCGAGCCAGGATCGTTTAAGCCAAGCTTATGTTGTGTTAAACTGTTGATAATTGTGCCTGTGCTGTGTCATGTGTGTCGGTGTCTGTCCTGCCTAGACTAATTGGCTGATGGTGATCAGTGGAGGCGGAGCAGTTGATTTTTAAACCAATTATGCGGTGACCCAGACCCCACCCCCAATCCCGCCCACTACCCCCCACCCCTCTTTTCTCTGGCGGTCTCAGCCACTAACACTAACTTGCATGTGTAACTCTGCCTTACTGCCTGCTCTTAACCCCTCTAATACACTCTTGATTCCTCACTTTTGATTATGGAGATGGGCTGAAATATTCTCTATATGATTTCTGCTTTGACATTTCTAAAAAAAATGATGATCAGCTAATCTAAATGACAAATGTGTTTAGACTTTGATTTTGTCATTTTTAATCATTGTTCCTGCAGTTATAATTAATTACTAGGTGCTAAATGCGCGAGAGTGAATATGATGTGAAAAGTGATCATTATTTCTTACATTTTATGTGGAATAATTTTTGTTTGCTTATTTTAGTACCAGAATTTGTCTCCTCATGTCTGCGTGTGTGTGTTAGGTATGAGTCAGCAGTCGGACGGTGGGTTTGGTGGTGCCGCCACCCCTCAGAGCCCCCTCATGTCTCCCAGGATGGGCCATGCCCAGAGTCCCATGATGCAACAGGCGCAGGGCAACACCTCTTTCCAGTCCTCCCCAGACATGAATGGCTGGACACAGGGCAACATGAATGCCAACAGGTCGGTTTTACTTCTCACATGACACTCGCTCACAAAATAACACCAGGTTTTGGTTTAAACCTTTTGATTGGTAAGGTCTTGACATGTTTGTAGTCGTTTGAATACATATTTCTCCATTTGTGTGTGTTTACAGTTGTCAACATTTGACTGGATCAAAACCTTTTAGCAAAGTTGTCCTAAAAGATTACACCAAAATGTGTTACATTTTTATTTTAAAACCATTTTTTTTTTTTACTTTTTTGGATCCACTTCAAATGTTGACTACTGTACATGTGAATGTATGGTAATCATGTATAATGCTGTCAAATGATTAATCGCATCCAAAATAAGTTTTTGTTTGTATAATGTGTATAATCTTTATTTTTAATATGTATATATAAATGCACACACTTGCATGCATATAGGTGTTTTTTTTATGATATACTATAAATATACACAGTACACAAACATATGTAAACAAAGCTTATTTAGGAGTTGCTTAACCATGATTATTCATTTGACAGCATTAGATAGATAGATAGACAGATAGATAGATAGATAGGCGTGGGTATGTGTGTGTATATGTATATTATATTACACTTGTGTGTGTGTGTGTGTGTGTGTGTGTGTGTGTGTGCAGGTTTATGTGTTTTATGT
>JAUMHQ010009210.1:0-13542 GCA_032361165.1 Enteromius paludinosus | reverse complement strand
TATATTTATAATTCATAATAATGAAACCAAGTACACATAAGATATAGACAATGGCTATGCTGTGATTTTAGCTCTATGTGCATGTAAAATAGAGTTAGAAGCAACATAATATCTACTTTAACTGAAAGCCAAAGGGTTCTGGAAAATATGAAAGTATTCAGAAATCAAAAAAATTCTGAACTGTTCATAGAAACCTTTATTTAGTGCTCTGTGAAAATCATTGGGTCCAGTGTTGATTTTTTTGGACCCCATTGACTTCATTGTGTGGCCACAAACATTCTTCAAAATGTATTTGTTTGTGTTCTTATGGGTTTGGAATGACATGACTGTGAATAAATGATGACAGATTTTTCATTTTAGCGAGTACTATCCCTTTTTGCAATGAAAGTGGGATTAATGCTATGGTTTTAACAGGAAACCGTGCTTGTCTTTCAACTGTTGTGATGTTTCTGTCTGTGACCGTCATGAAACAGGAGGCTGATGAGGCTCCTAATGAGCAGTTACCACTGAGCTTCCTGCCCAGCAAGGAAGGGGCAACAGAAAATGATGATGGCCGGAGCAACAAAGGAATAATATTTCTGTTTATCTGCTTTGGGATGGGTCAGGGGTATTTTTGGAAGGCTGTTGTTTTTTCCTCTGCAAATTCCAGGTTCCGCTTTTTTTCTGTCTCCCCCCTTCACCCCTTGTTCCCAGACTGTGAATGCACGGACGCTTCCTCTCCCTTCTTCCTATTCTCAGCCCCTGATTGCTAGGAAGTGTATGTGTGTGTGTGCACACGTGTGTGGAGCAGAGACACACACGCAGATATTTAATAGTGAGGGGGAGCGTGTGTGTGGTGTGTAGGGTGTGGGGGGATATGGCCATTAAAGAAATGAGGGGAGAGTGTCAACGCTTCCACGAGTGCTGCTTTCTCAGAAACAGCTGCTGGTAGTTAGTGTGTTAAACCTGTGCAGGCACACGCAGATGGGTTTAAACTCCTACAGTTTTAATCAGACTGTGTCATGCTAAAATTACACTGTGTTGCAGACTAAATAAGCAGACTAAAAATGGTTTGTCTGTTGGAGGACATGGTGTTGCTTCCAGGTGACATGACTGTAGTTTTCCTGATTGCATGCGTTTATCAATATTAAATATCCTGAGGATGTCTCTGCTAATTGGTGACCAGCTGAACATCCATGAATCAAGCTTACGTATAAAAACAGTAGTAAATGGCAGCATGCCCTGCTTCTCTCATAAGACGTTTGTAAATAGTTCAGTAGCTTCCAAAAGGATTATGATTTCAAATATAAAGTGGGATCCAAAATCTGGGATTCGAAATGCAACCTAAACCTGAAGTAAACAATATGTTAAGTAATCTTGTAAATGCCAAAGAAAATTTTATTTTGCACAATGTCTTAGTCATTAATCAAAATAAGCCAATTTCTGACATTAATCATGTCAAGAACTTGATCATCAGGTTTTACGCAGCCTGTTGTTATTAAAGCAAAATGAGGACAAACCAAATATTAAGACATTAAATTTTTTTCAGTTAACTTTACACTCAAATGATTCTAATAGTATAATTTGTTATGCAATTAAAACGATTGTTTGGGGTTATTAAGAATCAATAATGTTTTGAAAGACGTCTCTTAAGCTCACCGAGGCTGCATTTAATAATAATTTTGGCTGACATCAGTCTTCAGTGTCACATGATCCTTCAGAAATCATTCTAATGTTCTGATTTGCTGCTTAAGTGCATTTTTTTTTAAACATTTGTTCAGGATACTTTCATGAATTGGACCTCTGTGTGTGTCCCACAGTGACGTAGATCGGTGTAGACACTCCATGTGAACAATTATATTCTCTGGTGTGTTTCACTTTATGACTAACATTTCTTTTAATGAACAATGAACATTTGAACGTGACTTTTATTTTATCTTTATAGATAAGGATCTGAGCTGACAACTTAATCTAGGGAAGTACGAAGAGCCTGCCACATCATCTTCCCCTAAGGCAAGGCATGCAATCCAAGGTTGCTCAAATATGACTGACTGTTCTTGCACTTTTGAGTTTAAATTGCTTCCCTGAGTGACAAGTGACCTAGCTAACCAACTCATTATAAGTATAATTTGCAGTAGAAAACAGTGGTATTAGGCTGTAGCCTGAGGAAAAGCGCACATTAAATATGGTTATTTTGCTTCAAAATCTTGCTTCTGTTTTTCTCTAAAAGAGCTACTAAATCCAAAGCTCTTTGTACCCAAATCCTTGCTGCTTTTGCAGAATTCCTTTTTTGTTTGCCAAGTATCTAGAAGTATTGCAAAACAAGGCATTTTTGTTAAACCAGTGTCTAGAATCAAGTTCACATGGGGTCCAGCGCCAAAATGAACAGTAAGCTGTAATATTCTTTTAGGAACTATTTCCTGCTCCTGAAAATGTTCAACAAACCCGATTCCCTTGATGCAAAACGTGTTTGACAGATATCCAAACGGAGAGCTCAAAACTTCACACTTTCAAGAAGTCCTTTTGGGATGCCACAGCTCTCGGCAATTACTCTTCCAAGGTCAGTGTTATTTCAGTTCAGGGTCATTGAGTAACACTAACAGTTGCAGAAGAGGAGAGACATGTATATGACTTAACTGAGATCATTACACCATATGCCAGCGCTGTGGTTGTTTAGAGACAGCATCATCACCTAAAGCTTACTGTTGATATGAAAACAAAGCAGTGCTGCTTCACCAACAGTCCAAGCCACAAGCCAACCCTCCGTGTTTACAGAGAAACAATAACCTCCATCGGTCTTCTCCATCCAAAGTTTGCAGCTTTTCCTCAGGTTCAACTGGAATACTGCATGAAACAGAACTCAGCCAAACCACATTTGAAAATTCACGCATGTTAAGTGAGCATATCATATTTTTCTAGCTTTAAGAGATCATTAATCTTACTTTATTTACCTTATTTTTGGATTCCCTTGGAGGTTTTTATGTCATGACCCACATTTGAACGAAAAAGAAAGCAGGCCCCGAGGACATTTTTGAACAATCCATATTTTTTTTCCAGCGGCTCCAAATCTCCTGGGGAAATGTTAACACGTAAAACAACCAGATAAACACAAACCCAGACTATCATTTACTATAAATCTCCCAAGTCCTGTGCATCTGCACTTGACTGCAGAAACGGCACACTCCATTCTTATCTAAAAGGCCACCGAGATACAGTGTGTTACATTGTCGGAGCAGGGAAAATGTTTCTTTTCCAGACATGGTTCTGTTTCTGCTGCGATAACCAATCTTCACTTTAGTCAGCTGTTTGTCTGGAAGCACAACCAGAGATAGGGGCACCTTGATTAATGTTTAAGATGTAAATATTTATATGGGTTGCATTTCATGGAGAAGTACAAACAACCTTCACATGGGTCTTTTGAGTTTAAAGCCTGCTTGGGTGTTGAAGCGGAAGAATTTTTTATTTACGGTACATAAATTCACGTCATCTCTTGGACAGTAAATCAACAGTATAGCAGATGTTTTGTTATTGTAGTCTTCTATGCCTTTCAAAATGATTTAAAAACATAAAAAAGGGGAAAAAATACGTATCTTTGGGCTCTCACATTTCAGTCTAGTTAAGAAAAATCATGACTCTGAAGTTCTCAAGCTAGCCGTCATACATATCTTATACTCTGCTAAATTCCTCACATATGTTTTGGGTTTGGTTTAGGTTTTTGTGCATGTAATCAGCAGTATGAGATAATCATATGAACATGCAATACATTGAAAATACCCTAATTAAATTGTGCTTTTCTATAAGATAATAAGCTCTTGCCTTTTCATTTTCCCCTTTGGGATTATGTCATAAAAAAAACATTTTATTGACTAATGGCTTGATTGCGCAGGCACTTTACTCCACATTGCTTCTATAAACTGATGGAGTATTTTTGGTTGCGATCTTTTCATAGTTCCCAACGATGCTGTTATGTATGCATAAGGTGTCATGCATTAAAGAAACAGGAAAGGTACTGTTCTAGCCGGAACTTCCCAGTTTGGAGACAAAAGCAGTTAGTGATGACTTCACACAGTTAAAAAAAACTCTAATGAGTCACATCAGGACTATTGGAAAGAGATTTTTACGGTACCAGCTCAAAGTCTAGTATTAATGTAATTTATATGCATCTGAGGTAGTTGAGAGTAAATATTGGAGGAAGTAAAGAAGGAAATGGCGGCCCAGGACTGGGGGGTTGAAAAAACCAACAGGAAATCACAACTATGTATTTTCCTTGAGTCACATACTCCTTCTATATGCATATGTACAGTAAATTATACATTTCCCATGCTGACTTATCTGATCTAGTTGTTTCTGAGTGTTTTTTCCGCATCAAACAAGCACCTGTCTTTGTGTCGGCAGCTATAGGGTCTGTCTTACTAAAACGCTTTCAGGATACAATGTATATGCTATAACTCCCCTGAGTTTAATGCATTGTTCTTGTGAACACAGAGTTGAGCATTTAGACATAGATATTCTTGACTGCACTGTTCACAGCTGTGACACTTTGAGCATGTTATTTTAGCATCTTACTCACTGGATATTTACAGTCCAGTAGAACAAGTCATTAAAATTAAATACATTTGTTCACTACAGATATGTTTTCTAAATAGATTAGACTAAATTATGTTTTGTGTCTTATTCACATTTTAAAGTTCAAAAGTTTTAAAAGAGATGGTCTTGTATACTAAAAGACTGCATTTATTTGAACAAAAACAGTGATACAGTGAGATATTATTACAATTTCAAATATTGGTTTTCTATTTGAATACTGTATATAGTTTAAATATAATTTATTCTTGTGATGTCAAAGCTGTATTTCAGCAGCCATTACTCCAGTCTTCAGTGTCACATGATCCTTCAGAAACCACTCTGATATGCTGTCCTTATGATAATCAACCATGGTTTTATTAGAGAGTACCGATTAACATTTTGTAACTGTCGTAGGTCCCATTTTATATTATGTGACCTTTGCGTTCTTGCATTTAAATTAATCATTTGGTACAATGCACTTATTGTGTACATATTGTTAAATCATACTGATATATTTTTTTAAATACCTATATGTAATTACATCTGTAATCAATTTCAGTAACGATTTATTATTATACCGATGACCCATCTTACCCCGCTTTATCTACCCATACAAATACCATGGTTAATTTGTAGTTACCATGCGGCTTAGCTATAACTACCATCATTTTTGGTTTTATTAAATACCATTGTTAATTTAAGTATGAGTTGTTGCTCAATAAACATTTATTCTTATTATCATTACTTGATATGCTTAGAATCGTGCTGAAACAACAACAAAAAAATCTTATACTGACCTCAAACTTTTGAACAATAAGGTAAATTTCATCTTAAAGTTAGTTTTCAATTAAAACAGGCTTGAACTGTCAAAATAAAAGCTTAAATGTAGTCATCTTAAAAGTGTGACCGACGTGCAAGATCAGAAATTGCGCCATTTACATAATCAGGTGCTACTGTGTGATTCCTTCTCAGTGAATTTCCAAAATCACCTGACCGGCTCTCTCGGCTCTACCTTTTTTGTCACTTGTCCCACATCCTGTGTGTACATATTAGGGTTGCAATGTCCCAGAGAACCGCAAAAGGAACACAATGCTGAGAAGGCCTTGCCTCTTTCCCTATTGTGGCCTCGTTAGGGAAATGAAAGGGGTGTTCCGTCTATACTGACCCTCCGATGTTTTGGCCAGTCCCTGTGTTCAAGGATTGCCTGGGAATTATTTCGTTTATCAGCACTATTGTTGCCGGCCATGGTATATCTCAATAATCTATCTATTGCACAAATTACAGTAGGATTGCGAGGCCTGTGGCAGGATATACAACTCACTGAAGTGGAAACAATAGGAAAGGGTCATTCCATCTTAGTCATTAGCGCTTTTATGAAGGAGCTATTTAATTAGCCACAATAGTTTCGTGTGAGAGTCATCCCCTAACAGAAGTTCACAATGCTGTGAGGACCTGTCTGGCCTTTTCACAGCTGATCGTTCTCATCCTTCAGGCCCTTCCCCCTACCGTTCCCTTCACATTCCCGTCTCCTCACAGCTTGCCTCTCTTATCTGCAGCCTCCAGACAGCTGTGTGTGTCATTGTGTTTGTCTGCACTGACTGTGCGGCTGTGTGATGTGAACGTGGGTATGTATGTACACATTGACATGGGAGCAGTGAGTGGAAGTGATTTGGTCAGAGGCAATGCGTTTAGATGTGGTTTGCATTACATAAAAGCCTACAGAACGGGTCGAGGACTAACAAAATATTGAATTTCTTGAGAAACCGCTGAGGTCTTACTCATTGTGTTTGGACACAGCTGATTTGACTGTTTACAGTGAATCTGGGAGGTTGAGCAATGAATGGTCGAGTAAACAATTATACTGTATGCGCCTGATCTAAACCGGACTTGAATCTTATCAAAACAATGGATCAGCATCGCCTGTGCACAACATACTATTTAAATATTTAAATTCAAAAGCTTCACTTTTGGAATGTTTGTGCGCTGGTGATTTCGTTCAAATATGGGATGCAGCTTGCTGGTGAGAAACATCCTGTTTACTGGGGCCTTCCTGGCTCAGGGATCATCTTTGACATCACTTTATTGTCTATAGCCGTATTCAAGGTAACCACTCGGGTCACTGTCTGATGCTTTTCCGGATTTTAAAACATATAGAAGGTTTTATAACCGTGTGTGTCAGAGGAGTGCCTTGAGTTTGCATCACAACCATGGAGTTAAAGGAATGGTCCCAAAAATGAAAGTTTTGTCATCATCTACTCGTCTTCATGCCATTCCAAACCTGTACAAGTTCCTGGATGTTAAACACAAAAGAAGATATTTTTAAGAATAGTAAGGAAAGAAATACTATGAAATTCCATGGTTTGTTTAACAGCCTTCTTTAAAACATCTTCCTTTGCGTTCAGCCTAAGAAAGAAACTCATATTGGTTTGGAAAGCGCATACATGACGGCGCATAAATGAAGATTTTTTTGTAGGGGGGAAGGTGGGATTGGGTTGAGGGTGCACCAGTGACTCACTAAAAGATGACAGATTTGGAGCCGCTATTCTTTTTTTACCATCATGAAATTTGTTATCCAAAAAAAAAAAAAAAATAAATAAATAAAAAATTGTGTGTCTTTTGGAAGCTGCATGCAAAATCTGTTCAGGCTCAAAAATCTGTTTCCTCAGCTTGAATGTGCATGACACCAGACAGAACATTAGGTATCAACCCAGCACATTTCTATTTCTAAGATAAGTTTATTGTAAGCAAAAAAAATTTAAAAATGACAAAAATGAATAAAATGTGATTTTCTACATTAAAATATAAATCATAATTTTGTTTTTTAAATGTCATTTCACCCGTTTCATGCACTTGTTGCAAACCATGTTGCAAATTAACCCGTATTTAATGTTAAAGTAACCTGGGTTCTTTTTTCTTTTTTTTTGGGCTGGAGTAGTATTGTTCATGGTTTGAGGATGAGGGCACGTCAAGCAAACTTTCCATGTTGGTATCTGTCTAATGAAAGATTTTGTGCCAAAATACTGTAGAGAATTCATGACCCTTGACGTCAACAGCAAAATATTAAATATGGGAAATGTTCTCTATGTTTGATTAATTGATAAGTCTTGTTACGTAGATAAGGCTATTTATTTTTCCTCCCCATAACAATGCACAACTATATAGTTAGGTGCATTTTATTATTTGCTATAGGAAAAGGGACAATTTTTTAAATTCCTTTTCAAAACAGACACTTTTGGCCCAACAGTTGAAAACAACAGCACAGAGCCTAGGCTATGAGCCATTGTGTGTTGGTTTATTTATATAATTTTTTTTGGTAAGTTTGATAAATTGGCAAATGCGCTATATATAATTACATTGTTGTGCTTTATTTTTGTTTAATTTATCCAATTTAATAGTCATGAAAATACAGTTTAATCATAAAGTGTTATGATTCAAATCAATCACCACATCAAGTGAGCCCCCAGAGCCATAAAATCCAACATGCCATTGCAGTTAATCCTTATTATTTAAAAGGACTCTTGTCACGTTTGCTTTTGGAATGCGTGTCAAAATGCCAGAAAATATTTGAAGTTAAATTTCTTGGGAAGGTACTGGCATGCTCTTGCACACACATATACTCCCACACACACACTATATATCTGCCAGCTGTGTGTACTCAATCTGCAACTTAACTAGATCTTTTACCTTGTTTGATGCATTCTTATGGTCTTCACAATAGTAAATGTATAACACCACCATTTATTCAGCTTCTGTTGTCTAAATGTTTTCATTATCCACCAGTTTCCAAATTAAGTTAAAGATAAACCTCAGACTCCATTTAACATCTAGAGGCAACTTCTGTCGACACTGGTGCCTGGTATCATGACATGGAAGCCATGTACACATTTAGGGCTAATAGTGTTAGATTTTAAGTTTAATCAAATGAGCAATAAGCCCTTGTTTCCATGCAATGTTGAGTCAGCTTCCTTATTCCACCTCCTTTCCCCCTCCTCCATCTCCAAGTGCCTCTTCCTGCGTGTTATGTTTTTTAGAAACTTCACATCCTTACGCTTTGACCATTAGGTCCTGTTACTAACACAGGAGGTTGCGTACAGGAACATCTGCGTGATGATTATTTTGAGCCCTCACACGAGGTCTCTCCTTTATTGTGCCGAGTGCTGACTGTGATCCTCCGTGTTTCTCACCCTCATCGCCTGCTGCCTGCCATGTTACCTCTGTCTGTCTGTTTGCTTAGCCTCACGGTGTGGTGCTGTAGTGAATCTTATAGTCTTTAAATAGCAGCAGGAGGAACGGTAGTAATTGCAGGCCCACAGAGGACCGATACCCCACTATCACCAAATGTTAGCAATGCAGGACGATAACACCTCCATAACCCCCACACGTGAGAGCCCTCGCCAACACAGAAAACACATGGTGCTTTTGGCTGCCTATGTGAACATACAAAGGGGTGTGTTAACGACGGGCGAGCTGGCACGCGGCCCACTCCATGTTTCACACATTTCAGCGCTGATGTATCTGCTCTCATCATCTCCTGTCTTTCCCAGCATCTGTTGCTGTGTGATTGTGAGAAAGAAACTACTGCGCTGTTTGCAGCGTTATGCAAAATTCTGAATCGATCGTTTTGATCTATTATTCTTTCAGCCGCACTACTTTTTCATATATATTATAAATATATGTGCATTTGCAAAAATAGATAACTTCATGTTAACAGTTTTCAGAATTTTCTTCACTGTGCATTTCAGTTAATCCTGATCAAACAGCAGCCAGGATATCATGATTATGTTATATATAATAACAAAAAGTACGGCTAAATGCAATAAAAACATGATAATATGTATGTTTGTTAAAAAGGGGAAAAATGTTATCTTATTTTATTTCAGACAATCTTGGACTTTTCTGTTGATTGTTTCGCTGTTGAGCCCATTTCCATTTGATCAACTGTTTAGGACAGACGAATCGTCATCTCATCTTGATCAGTTTTTCACAAATCCAATATTTGGATTGGTTGTTTAATAATCTGCAGCAGTATTAGGACGGATCCTGGGCAGATGGCTGTATGATTTCATTATTTCCCAGTTCCTTGCCATACTGGTGCAAATACAGAGAGGCTTGGCTGTGGTGTGCGGTTCTGCCGGGGATGTCAGCTCAAGGTCGAACTCAGCCTCATTTGCTTCTCATTAAGCAGTTCCAGGCATGCTCAGCCATGCCCGGTCCCACTTTATTTCTCCCTATTAGAAATGAAATTTGCTTGCCAACGCCACATGGAAAGAAAACACTAATTTTGTTGTTTTTCACTGAGGGAAGAAGGGACATTGTATTTAGCGAAGCGCAGGAGCCACTGGAGGTCCTCGGAGGTGCTCCGCGTACCACCTTCCTGGAAGTCAAGCACCTTTCCCACAGGCTCAGGCTGAGAGGAGCGTTACCATGGATACGCAGACTCACCACGACATGTGACCGCTGGTTAATTCTGATCAGGTCTCTCGCTTTTTCTCCGTTCCTGTCCGTCTCTCGCTCTCTGTTTCCTCTGCTCTCTATTCCCTCCCTCCATTCCCAGCCTTACCTCTGAGCCTGGGAGCGGAATTCTGGGAACATTTTTCCATGTGAAACGCCGAGCACCAGTCGAGGGGTGTGACGCCACTGCATTGTTTTAGCCGGCGAAAAGAGGAACCGCGCGCGATGAGGCCAAATCCTGTCCACTCCAAAAAAACAGCCACTTTCTCACACTGGCTTCCTTCCTCACTGGACAGCTCAAAACAATCCCATAATCGTAGGGCCTAAGGAGTGTGAACGAGGAATCAGCCGCACAGAGAGCAAAAGGGAAGCGGGCCTTTTTCTATCGGTTTATGCAGACTGTTTATGAGCCATTGAAAACAAACAAAGGGGCAACACTACTCATGCCCCCCCTCGACAGCCGCCAACTGACACCCACACAACAAAGAGTGAACGGGCATTATATCACCGCGAAACAACTAAGCCGCTCGGCTGCTGGAGATTTTTTTCAACCAAGCTGTCTTGTTGCAAAAACAATGAAAAATCCTTATCATGAAAAACGGTTGTCTGTTCCTGAGGGCAGCCTTTTTTGCCTTTTCAGTGTTCAGCTAAAATAATATATACTGTCACCTGGGAAGTTTCAGAGATGGAATGTTCTTGATGCATATGAATTCTTTATGCCAATATTTTAATAGAAATGTATATATTCAGATTAACAAACATTTAATAAATCAATGAAAATAAAAAGAATTGATATATATCCTTATTAATAATGAAAAAATGTTAGTCCACTTTTCATAGTGTTTCACCTTTTTTCTTTTTTCACATCTGTATGCATTCTTGTGGCATTCTAGCAATGATTAAGAGTGGGGGCCGGAGGGGTCTGCAGATCCAATCAGCGACATGAGGCATTCCCGCTCACTTGCACATGAGCTCTGACTTTTCAGTGAGGCCAGGAAACCGTCTCATCTATGAGGATAGATTCGGCTGCTGTGGTGGTCTATCTTCAGCTGTAGCGCTGTTCTCAGGTCAGGAGTTTAACGAGTTCCAAATGTGTGCATAAGGCCATGGAGAGGCTGCATACGTGCCTCCCCTTGCGATGACTCAGATAGCCCTCCCTCAAAACCTCCGCTCTCATCATCCTATTGTTTTATTCTGCAGTGCATTCGGCACGTATGGACACTGACTTCCCCTGCCCCCATAATCGATGCAATATATGTACATATATATATATACATATATATACATACTTACTGTAGATATTTTGTTTTTGTGTAATATACACACACATGCATGTGTATATTTAAGTGAAAATATGTTTATATATTAAATATATGTATATACATTTATATATAAATAAAAAATATACATTGTATATAAATAAAACAAAAAGTACACTCACACACATATTATATAAACAAAAACTTGTATTTTGGATGCAATTAATCACTGATTTATCATTTATCATTGCCTATAGCACAAAACAAAGTAAATAAATTATTTTACGCAATATTAAATAATTCTGTGCACCAAATCACTGAAGACAAAAGTAATGGCTGCTGAAAATACAGCTTTGCCATCACAGAAATTAGAAATGAATTCAAATAGAGAACATTTATTTTAAGTTATAAATATTTTGGATTAAATAAAAGCAGCCTTGCCGGGCAAAATATTTTTCAAAAGGATTTTAAATCATATTGACAGCAAACTGGGCCTGGGAACTGGCCAGGTAAAAAAAAAAATTCTGACAGTGTACAGATATATATTTCACGTACATGGTATATACTGTAGGCATACATGACCCTTGACTCTTCCCTGGGTGTCTGCATGCAAAAGGCTTCATTCATAAAATTAAACACGGATGCTCATGGCTGCAGGGCTCTTGTCAAGCGTCTCTATTAGGGGCAGATGAGCTTGGGCCCCTGAGGAGGAGTCCTGACCGAGTTTGTCTTTTTCTGAAAGTAAATGTGTGTTTACACTATGTATATAGAAACAGAACGGGTGAACAAAAACAAAAACAGCCGGGGTTGTGCGGCGTTTCCTGGCCTGTGTGCGTGCACTGTCCTTCGTCTCGCCCCACCCGAGGATGCTGTTCCTTTAACAGCTCGGCTCAAACACACACACACACACACACACACAGGCTGGGAAAAGCCTAGTCTGACATGGCCGAAGAAGGGAGCAAGCTCGGAGGAAGCACCTGTTCTTCCGTGGCCGCTGCTGTTGCGTTTATCTGACCCCAGTCACATCAGGTGGCTTCCTGGTTTGCGTCAGTTGCTTCTCCCTGAGGCCTGGCTGTCATTGGGCAACTCTGGCCCCGCCTCTTCCTGTTGCTGCCATGATCTTGAGAGCTTTGTTGCTTACTGGTTTCTGAGAGGAAAGCAAATTGGTGGGTCTTTGGAGCTGACTGATGGAGCTTCTCATCAGCCGCACTCTGACATGTGCAAATACACAAGCGCATGCACACAAACAAACCCTCTCAGATTGTGAGATTGTCTTGGTTTCCCTGTTTACATGTGTTTATATAAATAAATATATGTATGAATGGAAGAACTAATTTAAGAGGGCGAGAGAAATTCATTAAACACACATACACATACTTGCTCAAGTGCCTTGATGTTTACCAGCAGAGCTGTTTCTTAGTTAATGCGACACAGAACATTTGGGAAAAGAAATGAAGGTTGGAAAGCAACAGCAAACACCTCGCTTTTCACACGCATATACAGCTCATAACATATGCGTACGAGTTTTTACGAACCACTCCCCAAGGCCATTGGGTTTTGGGTGAAATAAATACTATGATCTTGAATGCGAGCACAGTGGTGAAGAAGAGGACCGATATTAAAAAAGTTGGCACATCTGAGAAAACTAATAACACTAGACTTAAGTTTTACTTTTCACAGTTTTATTGAATACATGGAGTTGAAACGGGCATTTTTGCTAAAACACGCGATATAGCATCACATGCATTTAATCTACAGAGTGTGTTTTTGTGTAGTGTTTTTGTGCACGCATGGCACAATGTCTAATCAAATATTTAAAAGATTAAAGGTGTAGCACATCACCTCTTTCTTTCCGAGCCCAATGTTACACAACAGCAGACTGATGAACATGTTTACACACCAGTGTTGTTATTGTTAATTGAACGTAGAAACTATTAAAATAGTTTTTGATATTGAAATAAAGAATACAATGAAATAATTATAAAATATTAAAACAGCAGCAGCAGCAACAACAAAAAGTGTATTAAGTACTGGAATTAATTGAATTAAAACTGAAATAAAATAACATTTAATATATATATATATATATATATATATATATAAAATACAAAAGTGCATATAAAGTCAAACTAAAAATGGAATAAAATCTCAAAATATAAAAGTACTGTAAAAGCCCATTTAAAATATGAATAAATATTATGATAGTATATAAATAACACTTAAAGGTGCCATAGAATGCATTGAGAGAATATTTTAAATTGTTCTCTGATATGTACATAGAAGGTAT
>JAUMHQ010009180.1:0-32091 GCA_032361165.1 Enteromius paludinosus | reverse complement strand
TAGGATTCAAGTGTAGTTGCAAATAGTGATTAATCATGATTAATCCACTGAAAATCCTGATTAATTTGATTAAAAATGTTAATTATTTGACAGCCCTAAAATATATATATATTTATATATGAATTTTCTTGCAAAGATTACTTTGACCTGGAATGTATATAATAGTCCTATTAAAACTAAATATACAATTTTCAGAACTGTGAGATATAAAGTCAAAAGTGTAATATAAACTAGTAATTCTGACCTCGTAATTTTACTTTATTAGTTGTAATTGTGAGTTTGTATCACGTAATTCAGTGAAAAATCAATTTACATCTCCCAATTCTGACTTTAGAATTTGCATCTGTTAGTTTATATTATGCAATTGCGAGTATATAAATTATGACTTAACTCAATTGTGGGTTTGTATCAGGCAGTTCTCAAAATTACGTGATGCAAACTGACAATTGCGAGAAAAAAGTCAAAATTGCGAGAAAAAGGTCACAATTAGCTTTTTACATTTTTCATTCAGCAGTGAAAACGAGCTTCCTTTTATATCAACTTTGGTGTGTATAAGGGATTCTTAGGCCATTATTAAAATAATTTGCATCCGCCAATATTTTTTTTTCTTTTATTTAAATAAAGAGGCTTGAGATGGTATTCTCAGTCATTCTTCATGTAAGTGTCACAGATAACTGAACAAGGGTCAGTTTTAGTATGCAAAAGTGTGTCAGAAAGAGGAAACACAATGGACTTCTGTCCTGTCAGAACCACCTGTGAAGAGCACAGAGGCATGCATAACGTTCTGCTCATATGACCCAAATCTTGAATGATCACCATTGGCTCCCAGTTTCCTACCGTATTAAATTCTTACCGTAAAAAAAAAATTTTTTAAATCCTTAAATGGCTTAGCTCCCTCTTATCTGTGCATTTTGCTTGTCCGTTACACTCCGACCCGCTCACTACGTTCCTCTGATTCTGGCCTTCTTGCTGTCCTTCGGTACCGACTCTCTTCAATGGTGGGCAGATCATTCAGTGTTACTGCACCTAAACTTTGGAATTCTCTACCATACTCACTCCGTTCTGTTAATAACTTAAGTAAAGAATTTCAATCTTTACTTAAAACACCTCTGAGTCGATACACTGACTGCTGTTTGATCTACTTGTCCTCTAAATATGTCTCTCAGGTCTTATTTTGTACTTCCAGTTTGTTTTCTTGACTTCTTGTATGCTTGTTGACCTAAGGTCTCTCAAGTTGATTACTTTAAAAAAAAACAAAAATTTAATATCTGTTCGGATTATTTTTTCTTTGTTACATTCATTGTAAAGTGTCCTGGATCTCTGGAAAGGCGCTGTATAAAGTATTATTATTATTATTATAGCGGATTCTAATAGAATGCACGCACAGCTTAATCAAGTGCTGAGAACGAAGCAAACATTCAACTGCTTTAAACTTATGGCAGATTTCAATTTGCCTTTTCTTGCCCCAAGTGTTTTACACAAATTGTGATGGGGTTTAAAATAATTAGAACAGGGAGATGCCAGAAAGAAAGTAGGCAAAATTTTGACACAATAAATTGTTCGTTTTATGATTCATATTATTTTAAGCTGCATGTCAGTTGAAGTCTGTGAATCAAAACTCAGTCCAGTGTATGTACTTTTTATAAATGCTGAGCTATTTTTAACTAAAATATCATACAGAATGAAAAGCACAAGGTATTGCAATCATAGCATTATCAACATTTAAATACAATTGCATTATTATCATCCTAATCAACCCATTTAATGCTTTATACAAGATAAGGAAAGAAAGTACAGTACAAGAAAAAAAAGCTCTCAGGGTTTATATTCTGTTTTCAGATATAAACATAACAAAAAATGGTTTCCTAGCCGTGAAGTTTCAAGGGAGAAGAAAAACCCCAGGCATTCAGAATATAGAGAAGCCAGTTGTTTTGTGTCTGTTGCTCTCAGTCATATCAAGCTCATTGAACTAGCTTCAGGTGTAAGCGCTGATCAATACATTGACTTTAAGGCTGCAGCATATGTGCTTTTTAATAGGGCTATTTCTTCCAAGGACCGTGTGTGCATGTTCACTAAAGCATTATCACCCATCAAAGCCCGTTTCTGCATCAGTGCTGTGCTTCTTTAAAAGATGCTGTCTGGGAGTGTGTACAGCTGGGAGTTATAGTGAGACGGGTGTTGTCCCAGACAGAGGGTCCATCACTGCCCCACTTACTCACCAAGCTGAAGATAAAGGGGTTCTACAAAATTCTAAATCGCTGGTCTGTCCCAATCAATCATACAACTAAAGCAGCTGTGTTTTCTCAAAACCTGTCACTATGCACACTCCCAGCATGCTTCATAATTTTTATAGTTACCATGGTTATGACTTAACATGTTGCAAAGTGCTAATTAAAGCCAAGGTTATTTAACACCGATGTCACCTTTTTCCAAGTATGGAAAGGTTTCTCCAACAAAAGTGCACCCAAAGAGGCTTCATACAAATTCGTCAGCATGCTCGCTCACAGGCAGGAAGGAATGGGATTTGAAAAAGATTAAAGATAAAGGAATATGACAGAGGAAAGAACAAGGGTCATGTGATCATGTATTATACCTCCCCTCGACTTGCAATGACCTCTGGTGCTGCTAGATTTTTGTAATACAATATATTTATAAATTCTATCAATTTCTTTAAAATATACAATTTATAAAATATAAATTGTGTGTGTGTGTGTGTGTATATATATATATATATATATATATAGAGAGAGAGAGAGAGAGAGAGAGAGAGAGAGAGAGAGAGAGAGAGAGAGAGAGAGAGAGAGAGAGTAGTCTGTATGCATTAAATAAATTAATAAAAAATGAAAGACTACATGTCTTATACAGCATCACATACATATTATCTATCATACAATAAATTTAATAAATTATTTATGTATCACAAACTATACAACTAAAACTATATTTCTATATAACAATACTTTTGTAAATAAATAAAATATATATTATTATATTTGTCTTTTTAGACATTTATTTTAAATGTACAATATACAAATATTTGTATATATTGTATTCTATATGTATTATTTAAATTACTCAAAAATTAAGTAATTAAAAAATTACTAAAAACAAGTGTGTATGTTTCATATTTATGTGTATACATTATGTATTTATTTATTACTATATTGATTTATTACTAACTATAAATCTATATTTATATATAATTTTTTTTTTTACATAAAATTAAAAAAACATATCTAGTTTTATCTATAGATATTTATAATAATCACATGTTATATCATATATTTGTTTACATATGTATCTATATGTTTATGAATATAAATGGCAATAATTTATATAAAATACATATTTAAAAAAATAATATATATATATATATATATATATATATATAAAATGATGACACTGTTAACAGTGATATTAGAAATTAAAGGTCACACTTTAATCAACAAAAGCAAAAACAGAAGCATAAAACGAAGGAGATAATGACACAAAACTACAAAGACGTTTCTTACCAAGGTAGAGGGAAGCGTTCTCCTTCTTCACGTTATCATCCAGGTACGTCGGTCCCAGTGTGTAGATAGGAGTGGATCCCATGCCCACCAGGACCTGGGCGCAGACGAACAGGGCAACATATATGGAGTGATCGTTGCCCTCTTGGTCCCTTGGACAATATGACACATCCAGAGCGTCCTTCCTGCTCCCATTCCCAGTCGAGCACAGGCCCTCGTTCCCCGTGGACGAATTGACCTCTTGGATTTGATAGGGTGGAGAGATGAAATGCGGAAGGGAGAACAGAGCTGCTCCCACGGCAATGAACACCCCTCCTACCGCCAGCCAGCGTGGCCTCTGGCCTCGACCCCCAAAATAACTGATGAAGACCACCACCAGAAGACTTCCAATGTCAAAGCAGCTAACCAGCAGTCCTGATTCTGAACTTCTAAGACTGTATCTCTTCTCAATAGTGGTGATGACACTACTAAGGTAGCCAGAGACCATCAACGACTGGATGAAAGTCAGGTAACACATACAGAACAGAAAACACCTAGAGTCTGACAGAATCACCCTTACGTACTTCCTCACAGGAAAGCGGATGAATCTAGCCAAGGAAAAGCCTATTTTTTTGCCACCTGCTCGGTTAGATTCAGTTCTCATAGAGCTGCTGAGACCCACCATACTGGACATGGAAGGGGAGAAATCTGTCCTGGTGGGTGAATCCAGTTCACTCGAGCCTCCTTTCTGCTGCAGCTCATTGAACGGCAAGCGCTGGTCGGTATTTACTAAAGCCTGCGTTGTACTGACCAGCCTCGGTTCCAACGACTCATTAATGGAAGGACACTCTCCGTTAAGAACGGGCAAACTTTTGGATTTGTAGTAACCACCCGGATCTCCGTATTGTCCCTGGAAGTCACAGACTTCCAGAGATTCTGATATTTCACTCCTAGTCTCATCGTTATAGGATGAAGTCATTTTGGCTTTGTGCAGTCAATGCAAGCAGATTATACTAAGATTATAAATTAAAGTTTACAAGAGTTATTCTACAGATTAGACACTCAATAAACTGATTAAAGATGATTCGATTTCCCACCATGATCACTCTGTATAGCTATCCAACAGCTAATTTTCTAATTCCTCATTCTTAGAAGTCATAACGTGGTCATATAATATACATTTGATATACTACATAATAGTTCAACTGTTGTATCAGTTTCTTCTCTTTTATAAGCATAGCAGCAAAAAAAAAAAATAATAATAATTATTATTCATCTCATTTGAGCACACATTGAATGATATGATCTCTGGTCATGGTGCTGAAATGATTCTTTGTAGTTCAGTGAGTCAGAATCCTAAAGACAATGGAAATAAAGGCAAACTAGTATTAATATTTGATTACTAACTGTTCAAGAAGCAGTACAAACAGCGTACAGACCCTGTCATTTGTTTAGTTTAGTCGAGCTGTTGTCTGGTAGATTAGTGCTCGAGCAAGACAAAGAATAACAGTTCACGTGCGACGGACCACTGATAAAACACTGTGAGGAAAATTAAAAACCGTGTCAACCTGCTCCAATTATTTGTTTAGCTAATGCAACTAATTCCCCACCTAACGTTTACGAAGTCACGACTTTATACATAAGTGTAAGTATAGTACAATATACTGTCAGTTCAATACTGATCCTTTCTTTGAATTCGTTTACAGCTCGACTCTAAGCTCTAATTAAAACAACGAGACATAGCAATAATAATGAATAGTGAAGTGAATAAAGAGTAGTTTACTTACAGGGGGAGATGGAAGCAGAGGTAGCGAGTTGTTGTCCTCGACACGGACAGTGAGTGAATGAGATTGCGGATTTGATGAAGGGGCTGACGGAGCCCTCCGAGCGCATGCTGGGAAATGTAGGCTTATTTCCTTTTGTGAGGGATGTTTTAAAAACGTGCTTATCCCTATTTCTTGACCTCAAAAACCATAACTCATGATGTTTAGATGGAAGTAGCACAGTTTACTTTGTGACAACATGCCTCAATAACTGTCACAATGCAAGTTGCCACTGAATAGTGTATCATAGTCATCAAAATGTGTCAATAATAAAAATGACGAAACTAACAAAACAACAAAAAAGTCAATCTAAACGCTTTTAATAAACAATTAGCCTATAAGGTAACTTTAAAAACGTGAGCAACTTGTCCATTTGTTGCAGCTACGTTACCTAAAATATTACAAAACAATGATAAACTAAAAAATTAAATAAAGTTTGAGAATGTATTTAAATGTGAAAACTGTGATTTCTTAAGAATTCTAAACCAAATAGAACATTTAAAATAACATATTTTGAAATCTTTTGTCTTTACTGTCACTTTCGGTCAACTAAAATGTTTACTAATTAATTTTTTTTACCATGTATTGAGTGCAGTAGCATTATTATGTAGACTTTTTTAAATTACCATGAAAATATAAAGGTTTTAAATGTTTTACAAATACACAGCCTATACTGTGTAACTGTAGCTTCTTCATAATGACAACTTCGTTATCACCTGACAAAAGGTAAAACCTGATCTGGTCTTAATGGAGTCACTCTCATCCAGGTGTCCAACTGACCATTGAACCATGTCTTCGGGCAGCACAAAAAAAAAAAAGTCTAAAAACGTGTATCTGGCAGCTGATGAAGTGTCCAATGAAAGTCTGAGAGAAGCATGTTGATCTTCAAATCAAATAATATATAGCCACAGAAACAAAAATAGCATATTGCATCACTGCTGCACAATTGCATATTTGAATGCTGGAAGTTTTTGCTTTGAGTCATGTCTCAGTCACGTCTCCTTCAGTGAGAACACCCGTAATTACTTTCCCACATCTCTCTTAAGATGTACTCATACATGCACTGGTGAAATGAGTACAGTAACTCCACCTGGTGGTCATATGCGTCTATTGCATCAAACAAAAATAAATAAACTGTAGATTTCTGCAAATGAAATACTTCTATTTTAAATAAACAAGAACATTTTAATGTGGATTACAATTACGTTGGGATTAATTTTAATCCTTGAATAACGTTTTTTTATAACATAAAAATGAAAAAAAAAAAGAAATCGTGTAGTCAACACGAACTACCCTCTAGTGGTAGACTACTATTTCTGCAGTAAAATCACACTGTAGTAATGCATTGTTTATAATAAACGAAAAACAGATCACGTTATAATCGTAAATCTAATGCCTAGTATTTAAAACAGTAATGTCTGCAAACATAATTTGCGTGCAAATTTGAACTCTAAGCAAAGGGCCAAGCGATTTGAACTATTTATCCTATTAACATTCAATTTAAACACGATATTAAAGTTGAATTAAACCACTGCTACTGCAACTTAAATTGTATTGTTGCCAAACCTGACAAATCTTTGTTAAATAAATATAAGTAAATAAAACGGGTTTCTGCAGCCTTTCTGGAGTGCATATATTTATAGAGCAAACATGAAGAAAAATGAATGGCATTGATAGAGTCATGCCAAGACAGCCTGCTCAGGACTTCTTGGCAGAATGCTACTAATGGCATGACTATTATTCTAAGCACTCAGCCCAGGACATGGATTAAAACAAAGAGCATGTGGAGATATAGAAAACAATATTTATGGCTAGAAAGGATCAAACTAAATTCCACAAGTATGAAATAAAGTGCATATTCTTCATTTGTTCATAATCAGCTACCTTATTTTCGGATCCTGGAAGGCAGAATCGCATCTTCTACACCCAAATGACACTAGATAACATGAACTGTAAAAATCTTTACTTTGCAGTACATGCACTTTCAGTTGCAGTGTACCGTAAGTGTCATAGTTTAAAAAAAAATTACATTTCATTAAATTGTACAGTTCAGTTCATCAATGAAAGGATAGAGGCACAATATAGGTGAAACAAATGTTTGGCAGATTTTTATTTCAAAACAGCTTCTTGGCTTTCCAGAAGCCAGAATTGTTTTAACACCACTGCTTAAAAAGTAATGTAATATTTGTAAATTTGGCAGGTCATCTCATATTCAAACAATTTTTACTTCAAAAATGAATTTAGAAGTCGCGATTCTAAAAAGACAGGACGAAAATGGTCAGAAAACTCTGCATAAATGCCCATCTCACATTCTTCACAAATGAAACAAGCTAGTTTAAAGTAATAACTTTTTGTAAGTTAGTGAAAATGTTAGTCAACCGTGATTAAAGCACTTATGGTGAATGCCCGTCTTACATTATATGGACTGAACGCAGCTGAACTAAACAACATCTGTGAAAGAACTATTTCACCAACAAGTCAAACCATTGAACCCACAATCCAAGTGTATAAAACATGTTCAAGCAGTGTTTTAAAGTGTAAACAGTGAACCGAACCTAACAAGCTGAAGTAAACATCAAAGAAAACACCAACGATACTCAATTACGAAAGCGAATCCAACGGAAAATGAAATGTGTAGGGTGTCAACATGGAGTTGTCTAAAGAGACTGCAGAGGTCGAGAAACATGAAAAAAGTGCATCAAATATCTGGGGAAACAATCTGTATGTGGTTATTCAATGCTATGTCACGACCAATATGGACGTATTTAACGAAGCTGCTAATTCGTATGACCTCACTCGTAGGAATTGTCTACATCCCAGTGTGTCTACATAGGTGTAGTTTATTAACATAAATTCTTAAATTTAGTATGATACACACTCGTATGAGTGTGTATGAGTGAGGTCGTGCGAATTCAAACGAATTAGCCAGCTTGTAAAATACCCAATGTGACGGTTACCCCATTTCAACCTGTTTCTTACTTAAAAATATATTAAAACCTTACTTTGATGGTGTTTCCCTACTTGAGATTTAAAACCAAACCCAACATTTAAGATGTATCTGATACTTTACCTCTACATTTTTATATATATATATAATTTTTTTTTTTTACAAAATACATAACACTGATTCTACTAAATGGAAGCACCTGTAAAAATAAAATTATTCATTGGATTATACAGGAGAGCAGTCCATGCTCCATGGGCTTAGTGTCTCTGAGTTGGCTGGCTTCACAGTGCATGGCAGCAGTCCTTTCTCAAAAGGGGTTGGTCCCGAGGCACTACCCTCAGAGTCCTGAAGGTCCCTGGGCTCATGGGTAAAAGGTTTGACACTTTCATTCCACTTCTCCTGTGGGGTGTCACTCCGGACTGGAGAAGTTTCTCCAGCGGGCTCTGGGGGTCTGGCTGGCTGCGAAGAGAGGGGAAGGTAACCCTGGGCCTGAAAAATGTCATCCTCCTCTTCCTGCAGGTGGGCATCCAGAATTTTCGAGTTACGCAACAGAAAGTCATGGCGGGTCTCCAGTTCAGTGACGCCGTTGCCGCTAAACGTCATTCCATCATTGTCCAACTCGTTTTCCAGCTGATGAACCCAGGTGTCTCCCCTAGGAAGCATGCTTGGTTTTGCTGGGCGACCTTCTGGGAGTTCATTAAGAGACTTTAAATGGCTCTTTTGAAGAGTTTTGGGGGTCAGACTTTTTGAGGGACTTTCGGTGACAGGAATCGGGAGCCGTTCCTTTTGGATTGGGAATCCAGCACCGCTGGCCTCCTCCAGGACCCCGGAGCCCAGCTCAGCCAGGGGGTCAAGCTTATCGGTTTGGTTGAGTGTCTTTAAATTTCTCAGCAGTGCAAACATACTATCTACATCCTTCCAAAAGTTCATCCAGTCATTCAGGTCGGGACTGTAGTTGCGTCTGTGTTCGTACAGACTCTCGTTTACGCTGTACAAATCTGCCAGTCCTTGCCAGTCGATGTCCTCTGTGAAATTGGGCAGCTTAACCTTTGTGGACGTCCCAGGCTGGTTGTGTTCTGGGAAATGGGAGAGGGGGGGAAGTGAGAGAAATCAGTAAGGATTGATGATTGCCGCACAGAAAAGCATTTGCTTTAGAATGAGTCTAAAACATGCAGTTATTCCCGGCCTATTTGTGCCGAGGGGTCTTGAATTAGTGCCCCAAACACCACTGCAGTGCTTTTTTAGACCAATAGAAAAGCTCTATTCTGAAGCAGTAAAGCAGCGTGAATGCATATCAAGGCAACGAATGTCCCTCCAAAACCAATACATCATAAATAATGATTGCGCAGACAGACTGGAAAACTGTGCAATGAGATTCAAACCCAAAATGAAACATCCAACGAGAGACTGAAAAGATGGAAAATCCTGGAACCAAGAAATCAGCAACCCCCAAAAAAAACTAAATATGAGGCTGAAAAGGGGTGGGCGAGAGGTAGAAAATGAAATACTGCAAAAACAAAAGCGTGTTAAAGGAGTGCAAGAGAATGAAATGAGCATTCCCAGAGCGGGTCAGGCAGTAACTGTTGGCCTAGGAGACACGGGACGCACTGAACCAGAACTGCCACTCAACTCTGGGTCTATGGAGATGTTGGTGTGCAGTTTGGAGAACTACTTGAGAGTGGAATGAGAACAGAAATGTGTTTATATGGTCTCAAAGACTCACAGGAATGAAAGGCTTGGCCTCCTCAACTTTGACCATTTTCGATGCTGCTGTTGCCTGGTAAGCAGGTAAGCCAAAAAACAGATGTCAAGATAGGCGTGAATGAGAAAAATGTAAGAAAAAGTCTGAAATATTGATGTTCTGTGGGCTTAGAAGTCCTCACTAAATGATGTGTATGAATAGACTTGGATTTTATGTAAAATTTTGACTTTACACAAAATGCATAAAAACAACAAGCAATGCATTACGAGTTAAAATTAGAGGAATGATTTTGTAATTCTAAAACTTTCTAAGACGTTTTAAATATTAATGTTCATGTGATTTTTAAATATACTTGAATTGTTAGCTCAACCCAGCATGCAACCACACACTTAGCTCAATGAAACATGGCGGATTAGTGGAAACAAGCTGCCCATGCAGTTATTTCAAAAGCCAATGAGGGATTCAAAAAGTGTGGATACCTGTGTTGATCATAGCTTCCTCCATCTTTACTTCCTGATCAGGAAAATAAAAGCATTTCAAATGTTAAATGTCTACTGTGATAAAGGAAAGAAAAAGAAAAAAAATAATATCACATTGAAGTTCTTCATGCATAACCCCCAGCTCCTGAGGAGAGGTATTGTTAGATTAAAGACACAAAGGGATGAGGATGTGAAAGACATATAAGGTAAAGTCCTCGGATGGTCCTGAAGAAAAAGATGGTAAGTGTAGTGTTAAGAATGGAATGAAGGTTATATGATGACATTGTTAACAGTGTTGCATGACTTAAGTTCCCAAACAACATGAGAATATGTCAACATGCAGACTAATATGCATTAACATGCACCTATTTTTGTACATCACTATGTGATAAATCCTATTTTTATTATTTGTCTTCATTCCTCAATTTCTCATGTATTCATGCATGGATGTGTGTGTTCACACCAAAACCTTTCAGTTGTCATCAAACCTTTTCAAATGTTGTTCCAGAAACTAACTTTCTTACATTGAAGACACAAGTAGAAATTTAACAGAATGTTCATGCTGCTCTTTTCCATGAAATAAAAACTGTTAATATCCAAAAACTACAAGCGGTCCATTAGATGCCATCTGAAATCATATTACGGTTTGGTGTGAGAAAAAAAAAAAAAAAATCTGATAAATGTTTGATGACAAATGTATGATTTCAGAAGACTTGGTGCTTTGGACATTCACTTTGCATGGAAGAGACTTTTGTTTCAAGGAAAGAGAGTCAGTCATACAGATCTGGAATGACATGAGTATGAGAACATGCTGAATTTATTTTTGGGCAAACTGATTTTCATTAAAAAAATAAAAAAAAAACATTGTTTTTGCCTCTGGAACACAGGTGCTGACCTCACTATTGATTTAGTTGTTGAAAAGCTATGCCTACTTGTATAAATCAAAATATTCAATAACAAAAGAGCCTTTATATAACTGTTTTTTATGAGGTCATTATGATGAGTCAGTCTCCCCTCAAAGAAAATTATAAACGCTTTTCAGTACAGTGAAAATCTCAATGGTCCTGGCCACAGCAGGTTTTAAATTGCCAAATACCCGATGTTACAGAAACCTCTTCCTTCCTAGTAATGAACAGAGAATAATCCTGCTAGAAACCACAATTCCACTGAATATTAAAAAACACTCAGAGATGAATGTGTGTCAATATATAAGTTTATAATTTTAGAATTTCAAAGTTACACAAAAGTACATAAACAGCCACAAACAGAACAGCATCTCTTTCACAGGAGCCATTCGTGTAGTCTGGCATTCACTAGGAACAGAAAAAAAAATAAAAAATGCAAAAAAATGATGATATTACTAGGCTGCTGGAATATTATAGTCCTCTGGTGAGGGAATAAAATGGAAAATATTAATGGAAAAAACGAGATGAGCAGACAGTTTAGAGAGAAACCGAACTCAGTGACCAATCCATCATCCACCATTAGATATTGTGCCACATGGCATGCATCACCCCGTGTCAAAGTAATCCATGCTAGACCAAGTTCTGGTAAATATTGACTACTTTCCTCTCAACTTGGACAATGAAGTATTGGCAAAAAAATAAATAAGCCAGCGTGTATCACCCTCTTTTAAACCGTGCCATTTCTCATGTGAGAGCTTACGGTAAATACCTGCTGAAGAAAGCCTAAAACAGCCTAAGCTGGTCTGTTGGTTGGTTTTATAAGTGTTTTAGGCCCTCAACATGGTCAGGTTGGGAGACCATTGGAAGACCAGTAGACCAGTAAACCAGTTAGGCTGGTTTAATCTGGTTTTTCAGCAGAGACGTATTTGAAACTTCCAGATCTCAGAAGCAGTGTGCTAGCATGTATCATCCCTCATTTCACACAGAAAAGGTGCTGCAGAGAGTTTTACCTGCATCTAAACCTTTAGGCCTCGGGTTGCACTGCTTGTGGCCCTGACAGCTCCTCATTTCCATCAGCTGTGAATGCAGTTGGCTCAAAACATCCCTCTCCACTGTATAAACTGCGTTGGTTAACTGCAAAACATAATATACACTTACCGTTACCTGATTTTGCCAAGTGCAAAATGTTCCTGGATCAACATCTCTGTTGACCCTGGGACAACACTGTGATTAACCAATCAGATTTGAAGAAACAGTTTACAGTTTTTGTGAAGTTTAGGCTCACAATCAGTTTTGGTGCTTGTACATCAGTGTCACTTATCTATCATTACAAATGATTTTAGGCATTAATCATGGGTAAGGGTAGGTTTAGGTTTTTTGCATTAAAATGTGACCTTGGGACACATAGTACTTGGCAATATCAGGACGCGCATACACTTATTGAGTCAGCTATTGTAAGTGCAGTAATGATAGATAATGACTCTTCTTCCTGTAAGAGCATGCTATTATCTTACAGTTGTTTTTTTTAAATTATGGCCTTCTAAGGCTTTTATTTGAAAGTATACTGGGGGAAACAAGAAAAACAGAGGTATCAAAATTGAACATACATCCCCACATCTTAGACTTGGAGCAAATTTTTCAATTAAAATACTACTGAAAACACATCCTCACCTGGTATGGGTCACTGTTAAGATCAAAGTATTCCAGGAAACCAGTGGCAAATTCGCAGAAGAGCGTGTTGTGAGTTTCATTTATAGTTCTCAGACACCAGTATGTGTTGTTGTTAGAGCTTGTGCAGGCACAGAAGCCACCCACTATAGAAAAGATCATTTTTTGTCAATGTATTTAGTATAAAAAAGTCAATAAAATTAGCAAAGTCAATGAACAATTCCTTACAGTTCCAGAAGGGGGCGGTCTGCCAGTGGTCATTATTATGCGTGAAGCAGGTGAGGCCAGGAAGACTGCAGTCATCACCCTTCTTTTGCCGCTTCCTCACCTTCCTCTCTTTCTTCCTGCGGCGGATCTCATTGTAGAGCTGAGTTTTGCTGTCCACTTCCTGCATGGCCTCTCTGGTGGCATAAATAAATGAGACATTAGTGCCATGGTGAAAGAGAACTCCATCCCAGATGAATTACACAATGATGAGGGAGTCAAACCAGCCAGCTCTGCATATAGATGGGGTCAGAGGTCATGAGAAAGTGTAAGGATTGGGTACACATCACCTCCCCTAAAAACCACAGGATTCTTATCCTATTTTCAGACCAGGGTGTTTCATAATATGTGACTTTGTGGTTTATTGTAATGATGCACTTTAAATGAGTTTTTATGTTTATGGGTAGAGATGCTTATGAAAAGGGGCTCTTAATTTAAATGACCCCATCAGAACCGTGACCCATGGGCTGAAAAAAACAACATGCAGCCTACATATGCATGCTTGCAACAATTCACATTTAACAGGATGAAATAAGAACTGTTGGATTCAATTACACTTTAGCTTTTCTACCAGATTTGCTGAATTAAACAATTCACATTATTTTACATACAAAATTCTTTGAAATGAGTGGCAGTATTGTCAATGTGAATCGTAGTACACAGTCAACAAAGTGTGTTAGACATGTATTGGGACACAAATCCAACACTTAATCTCAACAGGATACTACAGACGACAGACAAGTTGACGAGGCACGGACACACGTACAGCACACACACGAGAAGCACTCACTTAAAGGGATGGAGATGGTCATTCCTATTCTTCATTCTTTCGGGTTTGTTTTTCTGCTGTCTCTCTTTGCTAAAGTAGCTGGTTGTAATAAGGAGAGAACAGTACTCAATTCAATGAGTCCAGCTGGAATTTCTAAAAAGGTCTTTAACAAACTCAGTCTGATTCACAAAATACTGCCGTTTAGATTTAAAATGATTGATTTATTTAAGCAGGATTGGGAAATTCAGTGTGTTATTAAGGACAATACCTAACCTATTTTTTTACACTACCATTCAACAGTTTTCTTTAACCCTCATAGGTCCCTTATTTCTTGTTTATAGAAAGGGTCTTTGGGGTCAATATGACCCCAAGGATCTTCAACGTAACCATGAAAAATAAAAAAAATTTTAAT
Organism: Enteromius paludinosus; assembly: GCA_032361165.1. NCBI lineage: Eukaryota > Metazoa > Chordata > Actinopteri > Cypriniformes > Cyprinidae > Enteromius > Enteromius paludinosus. The sequence goes on along the minus strand of JAUMHQ010009180.1, from coordinate 17,634 downwards.
GATACAAATAACATATAATTTTGTTAGTTTACTTCTCATCTATACATTAATGCTGTGTTTTGGGCGATATTAAGAACTTTGGGACCTATTTACCGTGAAATTCCTCAAGTACGTTTTTAATTTGCTAGCAAAATATTTATTTTTTACGGAAAAATCACTTAAATGATGGCATAATTTTTTTTTAAAGTTGTTTCTGGATGTTGACCCAGGTGTTGGGTGTATAATTCTGCCATCTGTTGGTTGAAGATAAACCTATGGGGGTTGCAGTTTACGTAATAATTTGTTTTGACCAGTAGGGTGCCCATGGAGACCCATTCATTTTACTGGTAATGACCAACTGATCATAACACAACTACTGTGATTCTTTTTCTGAATTCATTTATATATTACCATTAGAAAAGACATTAAAAATAAATGTGTGTGTGAGAGAGAGAGTGTGTGTATAAGTGTGTCTGCGGCAAACATGTATAAGTGTCTATAAGTGTGTCTGTGGCAAACATACCTATGTAAGAGTGTGTGTGTGTGTATGTGTGCGCGTGTGTTTGTGTGTGTGTATGTAAGTTTTTGTGTCTTTGTGAGTATGTCTTTGTATGAGTGTGCGTGTGTGTGTGCGTGCATGTGTGCCCGCGCATTTGTGGGTGTTGGTGTGTGAGGGCAGGTCCGTGAATTATGTCACACCACTTCACAACTTTGTTCTGCATCTGTGACTAAGTTTATTTGCCACATTTTATAAAAATGTTCTCTGTCGATCCAGTTTTGTAGTCATACATGTGTGTGTTTGTGTGTGTGTGTGTGTCTGTGAGTGTGTGTGTGAGCGTGTTTTTTCTACATTCTATTCGTACCCTAGTACTAGACCTTCTTTTCGGTGTAAAAATGTTCAATTTTATGCTGAGTTTAGTGATTTTTTTATTTTGACGAATGAAAAAAAACAACACTTTTTATTGCATTTCCCATTCATTTCCAATTGACCCTATTTGTAAAGAAAAAAATTACATACCTTCAGAAAGACCGATTCAAGTCTATTTTTTTAATGTAAAAATAGATGGAAAATGAGGAACAGTCACAAAATTTTATTCCATTGAGATGAAGGGAAACACTTTTTTTCGTTAAGGAAAAGGTGGTCGGGGTCATATAGACCCCAAAGTCCTTTTGAAATAAAAAAAATTTGATTTATACATCATCAGAAAGCTGAATAAATAAGCTTTCCATTGATACTTAGCAATGCATATTACTAATCAAAAAGTATGTTTTAATATATTTACAGTAGGAATTTTACAAAATATCTTCATGGAACATGATCTTTACTTAATGTCCTAATGATTTTTTGCATAAAAGTCAATAATTTTGACCTATACAATGTATTTTCTGCAGCCATTATTTTAGTCTTCAGTGTCATATTATCCTTCAGAAATCATTCCACTATGCTGATTGGTGCTGAATAAACATTTTGCATTATAAATGCATTATATATGCATTATAAACAGTTGTGTTGCTTATTTTTGAGGAAGCTGTGACAGATTTGTGTGTAATATTGTAAAATTAGTGATATTAATCAATTTGTTGCTCTATTAAGTATCCTAAAGTATATTTAGTATCCAGAGTCCAAATTTTTGAATAGCAGGGTATATAGAGGAGTGAAATAAAACAAGAGAGATGAGCAGTGGATTATGACCAATCATTGTCCGCTGAGATTTGCCTCAAACTGATCCAGTTATCATCATCCAACAAGGAATTGCCTAACAGAGATAAATGTCAACTGACCTCTTCTTTCCACAATCACACTCATCTGGTCTTCTCCTTTTTAAATGGCCTCTAACCTCACGCAGCTTCTTCATTTTATCCTGGAGCAGTTCAATCTACGAGACAAGTATGTAAAATGAGCATCATATGGTTCAAGCTGTAATCTTAAAGATAGTACATGACAGTGGGTCTCACCTCTTGGTCCACAAAGTTCTTGTGGTCTTTCCACGCTCTGGAAGACTGGTAAATCTCTCTTTCACATCGAACCGTGTCATTCATTAATATGAAACACCTGCGATTCCAAGGTAAAACGAACAACAAATGAGCAAAACACACTTTACATACAATAATGCTGAACTCAGTTTAGGTGACCTAAGGCTTGGAATTCTTACTTATGTGTGACTTTAAGAGAATTAGGGTATCCCACAGCATTAGTGTCATCTGACTGCATCTCCTCCGATCCATCATCGGACTCCAAGCCAAAGTCCGAATCAAAACCTCCCTCGGGTTCCTGCTGCCGTTTGCTGATCTGTCGAGGCTCAAGGGGGGTTTTGTCATCAGCCTGCAGGTCCACATCATAGATTTCACCCTCAAACTCCACTGACAGGGATCTGGCCGGCCGAGTGTGAACAAAGCGGGGTCTGAAGCCTGAGGGAAGACATCAGCGTCAGCTAGACATACTTAAATATTTATATGTCATAGTTAAATATTTATATACATATTGCTAGAGCTCATAAAATTTCCTCCAGGCTAATATATTAAAAAAAAATCCACCTCGGCTTATCACCAATAGATGGCACCAATAGAGTTCTCTTACAATCATGGAGGTACAGAGAACAATTAATTACAAGTAATTAAACAATATTTTCAGCATTATAACAGCTAGTTTTATTTGGGCAGTTTGTGTATGAAGCAGATATATATTTAAAAAATTAAAACATTTAGCCATTATGCCTAAATTTTCTAAATAAATTCCATTTTAAATCATATTAAAATAGAAAAAGGATTATTTGAAATTGTAATAATATTAGTCATAATAATGCTGTTTTTACATTTATTTTAAATCAAATTCAAAACATTAAATCCTAAATTTAAAAGAAGTCTAAATTACTTTTGGAAAATATTTTTTTATTTAGTTCTAGCGTGGCTAACTACGTAGTTCAACTACAAGTTTGTAGCTTGTCAAGACACCGTTTCAATGTTCAGTGCCTTAATAGTGAAGAGTCTGATTTGCTAATTAATCATTCCTAGGTTAGATCATTAAACCAGTAGGTGGCAACAAGTGACTTTCAGTCCTAGTCTAAAGTGTCCACTGTTTGTCTATACAGTCATGAATAGACCCCTTCCTTTAACTCTGTCTATCCTCCTTATTTGAGAGCATATACTTACGTGGATTACTGCTCTGAGTGAACTGTCTCTGTGCCCGCCGTGCTGCCTTGGCTGTTTTGTACGGCCGGTCTCCACAGTGGCAGTCTTTCTCGTGGCCGTCATAGCTTCGAGAGCGCAGACTCCTCGCCCTCTTCTTGGATCCTTCCTTCAGAGCGCCCTTACACTTCTGCAAACGCCACTTCCCACTGACCTCCTCCACACAGTGCCATTTCTGTAACAAAAAAAGGAAGGAATTCAGCTTGTGGGCAGACATTTTTGTCTGGCTAACCACTTTGTGCAAGAGCCGCCTCATTTGCATAACCACAGCTGTTTTTCTGAATGAAATTAATCTTCCGTCTGTGAACGGCGAGTTTAGCGGTCAAACATCTGCATCTGTAGAGTAATCCCATTAATTCACAATCACACGGCACAAGAGCCTCCTCACAATTCTTTCCCATAAAAAAGCAATTTGGACTTAATCTCCTAATTTCGCAGAACTGTTTGCTTTGCAAACTGACCACAGCTCAGACATGTGCTCACAACTATGGGAAACCATATCCAAACAATGGCCACAACCCTGTTCTGATTTCCTGTGAAGCTCGGGAGTGCCGTCATTGAGTTTATGTATCTGCGGGTGATTCTGTATCTGTTCGCGGCGAGGATATTTGTTTGAAGGGCCAAAAAAGGAAAAAAAGGAGTTCGCCAAAGCTTGCTTGAGCACTTTCACTCATTTAGTTCCTCCAGACAGAGTAGCCAAACACACTAAAACACGTTGAGCATTTCTTGTACCCCCCCACTACACACACACACACAGAGACTGGCTCCGAATAGCCAGAAGTCAAACAGACATAAGCAAACAGTGCCACGGCCAACTATGTGAAGCCTCACTACTTGAATGACGGACTTAGACTCAGGAAGAAACAGGCATAAACTTTCACACAGCCTCAATCAACACACTGCCCTCATTGACCTCGCTGCAGGCGGTAGGGCTGTGTTAATGCAGTCTTTGCAAGGCTTTTTCAACACATTCCTACTAGTCACAGAAAAAGAAAGTATATTGGGAAAAACAGACACTGATACTTTATTCAAGCTAAGACTTGAGCTGGAAGTACTGTAGTAGACCATAGCTAAAAGTTTTGTCTGTGCTCAACAATTAAACCATGACAGTCTTCCAAAAGAGTGCATTTCACAGTACAAACATCCAGTCATCGGGTCAGTAAAATTTTTTTTTTTAATATGCTCACCCACTATTCTTCTACTATTCTTGTGCTGCTGTCTATACAAAGTCAGAAAGCTTTTGGATTTCTTCAAAAATATCTTAATTTGTGTTTCAAAGATGAACAAAGGTCTTACAGCTTTGGAACATCAATTACTGACAGAATTTTTATTTTGGGGTGAACTATGCCTTGAATAATGCATTTAAACTGTAGGACAAGAGACATTTGTTAAAGCAGTAGTTCACACAAAATCTAAAAGTTCAAAATCTGTATGAATTTCTTTGTTCTGCCGAACACAAAGGAAGATATTTTGAAGAAAGTTTGTAACCAGGCTGTTTTGGGTCACCACTCACTTCCATAGTTATTTCTTTCTCCTACTACGGAAGTTAATGGTGACAGCCTAGTGAACTACTACTTTAAGAACGCAAATAGCATACGATTCTGATTTCATGTTGAATTTAACAAATAATTTAGGTGTTTTTCTAAATAGACGTAACAATCTTTCTCTGAAACCATTTCTTCAGCTTTGTTCTGGCAGGTGACTGGACCAAAGAAGACTGAAGGCCATATGTCATTCTGACAACTTTTCTGCATTCAATCAAATTTCCAGACAAAGTGTTGCAGGCAAACACTTAACTTGTCCATAAAAAGAATCTGGTTCGCATTACTGGAGTCCTTGAAATACTGTCTGCATTTACGCTACCTGAAATTGTACCAATTTGTAACGTTCAGCTCTCTCTGATTCATTGCCACGCCACAGAGGTTCTGGTGGAGCAGGCACACACTGTGCTGATGAAAGAAAACTGTGACCGATCTCCAATTATCCTTAATTTGTTGTAAATATCGGTTTCAATTACAGTGGCACCACTCATAAGACTCCGACTGTGAGCCACACGCTCCAAACTCCGGTTTCGTGTTGGAGAAGGTGCAAATGAATGTGTTCAATCATCATTTAAGGTTGGGACAAAGAGCATTTTTTGTGCATAAACACCCTGGTTCAAGCCAAAACAGAAAGGTGAACAAGGCTCAGTTTAAGACTATTTGAATATTTCAGAGCAAACATTGTGCATTATATATATGTATATATGTACAGTATAACGAGTAATGCATAAAGAGTGACGCAAGTGTGTGTGTTTGAGGTTATACCTGTCCTGGTTGTTCGCAGGGCGTCTGATACTCTGCCTGCTGACACACCTCCTTCACTTTCTTGTATTTGGGTAAGTTGTTAGTGTGTGGTGTGTTCAAGTTGCCTCCTGACTCCTCTTTCTTGCGCAGGATTTTGCTGGAATGACAAATGTGCTTTGGTGAGTTGCTAGGCCACACTTTAAAGTTGGCAGTCTCACTGAAGTTTCGGAAGCCTGGGAAGCACAGCCGTCCCACCCAGGTCAGCATCTCATAACTAATGCGTGGAGAGCATTATAGCTTTAACAGCACACCAAAACACGGTGACCAAGATCTTCCATGATATATCTGTCCTCTGGAGATATTTGTCCTAGTTATTTAGTTGTAATTAATTCTGTTTGATGGCATTTAAGACATTTTATTGATGTTTGTTAAAGGAATAGATCACTCAAAAATGAAAATGTACTCACTTTACTCAACCTCAGGCTATGCAAGCTGTGGTTTGTCTCTTAGTCACAACAGATTTGTATAAATGTAACATTGCATCATTTGCTCACCAATGGATCCTCTACAGTGAATTGGCGCCGTCTTTATGAGAGTCCAAACAGCTTATAAAAGTCACACCAATTTACAATAAACCCATCCAAATCTATAAATTAACATACATATGACATATACAGCATATATAGAATACACTATACCACTTCCTCTAATAAAAAAAAGTACATTTCTTATTCTTTCACATCAAAATCCACACACATTTGTTTTTTTGCTTGTAAACGGTGCTTGATCTGTGCATATGAAAAAACGGATTTATATGTTAGCCAGAAGCAACAGTTTGAAGGTACATTTATTTAGCCCGATCTCACGGCAATTCCAACAGAGTTTCACGACTGAGGTGGCAAAATTGTGCTAATTTGTACAAATTTGTATGACCTCACTCATCCGATTTTGTACGTTTGTCTAAACCCCAGTGACGGGTAGGTTAAGGGGCGGGTTAGGTGTAAGTCATTCGTACAAAATAATGTGAACAGGCAACTCGTAAAATATGTACGATTTAGCAAAGAGTGAGGTCGTATGAATTTGTACGAATTAGCCATCTGGTAAAACATGTATGAATTGCTGTGAGACTGGGTTGGCAATTCCTACATATATTATGAGGTGGCTAATTCGTACAAATGTTTGCTAAATCATACATATTTTATGAGTTGCCAATTCATATGAATTTGTACGAATGACCTACACCCCGCCCTTAAACCTACCCGTCACTGGGGTTTTAGACAAATCATACAAAATCGTAAAAGCGAGGTCGTACGAATTTGTACGAATTAGCACAAATTAGCCACCTTGTAAAAAAACCCACAAATTGGTTGTGAGACTGTGTTGGATTCATTACAAACACGCAGCTTGTTGATTATTAATGTTTTCGTTTTATTAGCTGTTTGGGCACCCATTCACTGCAGTGGATCCACCGATGAACATGTGATGTAATGCTATATTTCTACATGTCTGATAGCCTGAGGGTGAGTGCATTTCCACAGAATGTCACAAGAAATATTCCTTCAAACCTAGCCAATCCATAAAAACAAATCATAACAAGCAGAATTAGGATTCTGTCGGCTGAGAGAACCCAGAAATCGAACAATTCCAGTTGCCTAGCGAAGATATGAACACAGTCCATCAAACGGCATGAATTAAAGCATTTTATGAAATTCAATACATATTAAATTGTTCATGCTCATCTGGCCTACTTTTACATTTAAAAATGGCTTCACCATCATTTAAAACATTTAAACTTTTCATATTTTAAAATATAAAGAGCTGGAGATCCACATTAGGGATCATTCCGGCCTGTAAAGGAAATGAAGTGTTCTGCATGATTTCACCACAGCTGATTAATGAAGTACTCACTAATCTGACTTCTCACAAAATGGGAGCTGTCGTAAGAGTGCAAAACAGGTTGAATTAATGGCATTTTGGTATAAACACGCCTCGAGTCCGCGGTCTGGCTTTATACACAACAGTTACTGAGTCACGGAAGCAACAGCCGGCGCTGATCAACGATGTGCTTTATGATTGCGCTATTCCTGAAAAAAACCTTCTTTCACTTAGCCTTAAGCAGAAACAAAAGCAAGGGCTGACTGTGGGAGCAGCAATATGCCATTACGCAGACTGACAGCTATCTGTGAGTGACATGAGGAATGTTAGACCGTGCTTGTGCCCACGGCCACAGATAGAATATATAGAGATCAGCGCAAGTTTAAATAGGGAAACCTCAATACCATACCCACATTCCTCACATCAGTCACAGAAATCAAGAGAAACGCTATGCACATGTATCAGGTTTGAGTCTGATACCACAGGTAATATCATATATTTCCCCTGGGGAAGGATTTTTTCTGTTGTGAGTGTCCTAGGTTACTGAAACATATCCGATAATGAGAGTCTAAAGCTGTTGTGTGAATAGCTGAGAACATATTTGATCGAAGATTGTCTGACGCTGTAGTGCTCGGTCATTTTTGTGATATTTCTTCCACATTTTTAGTGAACAAGGGAGAAGGATGCGGGTGCAATGGAATCCTAAAATCATAACATGCACTTCTGATCTTATCTTTTGGCGACTTTACAGTGAAAGCCTGGAATGGTTTGAATCACATGCGGTGAGCCTCCCGTACCAAATAAATCAATTCAAATTTATTTCGCACATTCTGTAGCATGATTGAGAAGAGAGGGGATAATGTTTGCCTTACCCCCGCTCCACGAGGAATGTGTCCCTCCAGACTTTGGGTTTCCGGTTGGGTTTGAATCTGCAAAACGAAAACACAAATATTTTATTTCTCTCTCGGTCTTTGTGTCATTTGCATACCATAAGCAGATGTTTAGCTTGGCCTGAATTATGACACCTTAATCTGCTCAACATCTCCTGCCATCATGAGTGGCAGCGACCCCAGAGCACTTCTTTACCTGCCAAAAACCCCTTCTAAATCATCTCCAAATGTTCACAAACCGCTAAACTCAACTTAATTGAATTAGAAGCAATAAACAGATCCTCCACAGTCATTTATCACACTGGGAATGTGTACATGGAGGTGACTTAGCTCACCTATTCCCAGTCTTTTCTTGCTCCAGAAGCTTCAGGACAGATTTGCCGTCCATATCAGGTGGAGTGTCCAGACCAGCTATGTCCAGGATTGTGGGTGCGAGATCAATGTTTAGAACAAGATGGCTGTTTCTGTGTGGCATACAAAAGTTTATGTATTATATTGATAAACATTATTTAATTTAAATATTTAAAGAAATTGTGTGTATGAAATGTGTATTATACAGTACCATGTTATAGTACTAATAATATTATATATATATATATATATATATTGTGGATACACACAGTACAGAAAATGTATATATTTAAAAAGAATATTCGTTAATATATTTTTATAAATATTTTTTTAAGTGTAAAAAATACAATTAAATATAAATGTAAATTAATAGATATTCAAATTTTAAAATGAGTATAATTTAATACATTTTATGTTTGTATACTGAGCATACACATACAGTAAACTGAAATATTTTAATATATACATAACTATATATAAAATTTCAATATATACATTAATAATTTATATACATACATTTTTAAAAGTGTGAAAATTATATATACACATTTAATTATAAATATTTAATTTAGTATATATTATCATTTTAAAATGTGTGTAATTTAATACATGTGTATTTTTACACATTGTACTATAATGCTAATAAAAATAATTGTATAATTATATAATTTAATTTGATCAAATATATAATTAAAAATATATAAAATTATATTCTTTAATAATAAATTCAATAAAATTAATTATCTAAATTAAAAAAATACTGCACTTTCATATTTATTTCTATTTCTAATGCATTATTTTAAATCTATAATGATTTTTATTTTAATAATGAATTTAATATAATATATTAATTAAATATTTTAATACACATTCTAATATAATTCATTTTTTTCATTTATTTAAAAAACTAAAAACACTAACCGTATAAAATTTTAATATAGAAATATACAAATACAAATAACACATGGAAAGAAACTATATAAGGCAAAATGTGCATTTAAAAACAAGTTGATTTTACCTTGCTCCTGGTTCCACATTAGGACCTCTGACAAAAAACGGCACTCTGATGTCAAAATCATAGGGCATAGACTTTCCCTTGACCAGGCCAAACTGGCCAATATGGTAACCATGATCAGCTGTGTAAATGATATATGTATTCTCCAGCTCCCCGGTGTCCACCAGCACATTATATATCTATAAAATAAACACACATTTCCTTTCTGTTCATTTACAAACTTTGTTAGATATACAGAATTTGGAGCCAGAAAGTCGAAACTGCTGACCTTTTCCACAGAGTCATCCACAGACATCAGCGTCTGGAGCCTCTTCCTGTGCAGGTAGTTGGTGAACTCCATGTGAATGGGCTTCATCGGGCCGGTGTACTGCATGATCCAGTGCTTGTCCATGTTTGGTGCATAATTATAGCTGGGAGTTCTGCGTGAATAAGCACAACATGCTACTGTGAGGAAAACATGCACCTGTCTGCCATTTCACAAGCACTTGCAGTCGTTGGAGTTGCCTTTTGTATAACATACTTGACAAGCATCAATAACAGAGCAGTCGACGGAAATGTACTAATTCTCCTCGCTAGGTGTTTTTCTTGGGCTCACTCTCCATCTCTCCTCACACCATGCTGAGAGTCTCAGGGTTTCTTGGCAGCGTTTAATCGTTTGAGGGTTGGCACATGCATAAGAAAAATAATAGCTTCCCCAGCCTTCGGGCCCAAAATAAAGTTTGTAATAAGTCCAGCAACGACAGGGCTATAACTCATTTGCATCTGAAGTGGAGAATAAAAAGCTGGGTAAACAGGAGGCCGTGGACTTGTTTGTGGAGCTAAGGCTATGAGATGGCCACCTGTTGACTGCAGTTGGCTGAAAGACATGGCCTTCCTTCGCTTTCCAGACCAGACTCTTGTGCCTGGTGTCATAATGAATGATGGCCACAGGAAAGCTCCTTTCTGTCTGAGTGAACGGCTTCTGCCCTCTCCTCCTCAGTCCGTCTTTGTCCGCTAGCTGAACTCTTCACCCAGCTAGAGAGGCACACTAATATACCACACAAAAGAAACCAGGTCTCTTTTCATAGGTAGAGCAAATTTGGAGGTCAAAGGATGGAATTAGTCCAGATTCAACACCTGTCACAAAGCAGGGTGGAGAACTTTGTCCTTGAGATAAAATACTTTTTATATTTTTTTTGTAGGTTTAAGCACAGGAAGCATCACTTATTTCTGAAATCGCCCTCAATACTCTATAATTCTCACACAATAGTAAAGTTACTGAGGAAAAAACAAAACAAAACAAAAACACGTACTTTTGCCAATATAATTGATCACTTGACATCATTGCATTTGAGATTATTGGTATCAATTACCACATTAAAAACCTTAAAGGCTTACGCAATGCTTTTCTTCCAGACTGGCTAGAAAATCATCTGTGGCTTTAGTTCACTTTTACATAATGACTCTAGCAGGGCCACCTAGCATGGTTTTGTATTATGCTAATTAAATGTAAAGGCAGACGAAAACGAAAAGTAAAAAATAAAAAAATAAATAAAATAAAACACAAATTAAAAATATTAATTGAATATCATTAAATATAGTCAAAAAATAATGAAGACAAAGTATAGTCTACTAAAAAAAAATATATATATATATAATTTAAAAAAATCATAATTTAGATATTTTACATAAGCCATATATTATTATGTAAAATTTCTACATTTACTTTCATGTAAAAATATTTTTATGTACGGTATCTATTTTATGTAAAATATATAGTAAACTATATAGTAAATTATAAATAAAAGTAAATAAATGCTTATTTACAAATGTATTTATATATTATAACTTTAGTAAAATATATATGTAAAAACACAAAATAAACTTGTAAATTAAAATACATAAGTAACTAAATAAAAATAAAAGTAAATAAAACTATAAATTAATAAATAAATAAAGAAGGAAAAGACAGGGAAGACAGACAAATTATATAAGTATAAATTAATTAATTCATTAATTGAGAAAGAAAAAAAAAAAAGAGAGAAAGTTCTTCAGCCATTTTTTTTCACTGCTTTTTCTATATTTAGCTCATTATATTTGATGGAGCACCTTATTTGTGTTATTTGGATATATGTGCTTTTGCTCAATTTTACGCTGATAACAAATAAACCCCCAAAAGTGTGTGAAACCCTGCTGCATCACTCCAGAGCACAACCTGCGCTTGCCATCTGTTTCCCTGCTCATTTGGCACAACTTGCCCGGCAACCCTTTCGGCACCAGAGCGCCTTGCCAGCCGAAGTGAACCTAGGGGTATCCAAGTGTGATCCATTCAGAGCCCATGCATTTAAAAAGATATTAATAACACAAAAGGGTCTTCTAAGACAATGCATTCCCCAAACCTACATACTGAAAGGCATGATTGATATGAGAAGAGCCGGAATGTAGTGTAGGAAGACAGACTGAAAGAAATGGATAGGCCCAAGGGACAAAAGTGCAATGTCGCCCTGACCAGGATCCTGACATGCCTTAGATGTTAAGGACTTGGAGATGGATGGCCTGTTGCCACAGCGCTGTTTGTGGAATAGGAACCTAGCCACGAAACTGATGATAGTGCAGTGAACCCATCAAGGTCTTGGCTCCGGAGTGAGAACCATAAAAATCTCATCCCCCATCATCTTACTTGGCATGTGCCAGAACTTTACTTGGATGATAAATCACTTTATCATGGTGGTAGAGTCGAGTGTGAAGTGCGTATCAGTGCACTGTCATCTCTTAAGAGTCTAATTTTAATGGCGTATATCTAAATATATGAAGCCACAAAAATTCCTGAAGCTACAAGATTATATTTACCTGCAAGCCAAAGTATAATGGTTTAAAATTTATAGGAAAATGATCCTCTACTGTTCTACAGAAAAATGCGTCCCTTGGAATATCCTATTATAAATACATACAGAACAATAAAAATATCTAGACTCAACAACTGGAAGGCCAGTGTCTGCTCCAGCAGGGCTTGGCTCTCGGACAGGATGGACTGGGTTCAGTGGAGTTCATGGTTGTCGCTCTAGCAGAGTGTAACTGAATGTTCTGGGAGTCACTCACATGTGCTGGGAAGCATTTGGGAAGAGCTCGGAGTACTGAGGAGCTGAATCCTCCGGGCCGTGAGGCGCTGCATGACTGATCACCATCATCACCGGCCGATGTGGGTACACACGCTTGGACATTCGGAAGTAGTTGATGCTGTCATTGGTGATCAAATCAGTGAAGTAGTCCTGGAACGGGAAGAAAAAAAAAATAATGCATATAGTGTATACTCTTCCTATGGTTATGCTTTCTTTCGCAGATTGAACAAATAAAGCAAGGGTATATACAGTATTATATATATATATATAAATTAAATTAAAATTAAATTAAAATAAAATTTGACATTTTTGGGGGGCAGGTATAAGGTCAGGACAAATCCCTATTTTAAAAAATGGAAAAAAGCAGCATTAAAATTAAAATCTTTGAGGGAAAAAAACACCAAGTGGTTTAACAATGCTATTATTTCTTGAAATTATTACACATATGAAATAAAATAAAAATAGAAAGAAAGGGAAAAAAAATTGGGTCAGTGAAGTCAACTTGCAAGGATGTAAAAATAAAAATACAAATTAGACCCTCGATAGTATGCAAATCTGATAATATAGATCATTAAAAATAATAATTTTAAATATATATTATTAATATTAAAATATGAAATAATAATTCTGGTAATAATATAATATTATTTGCGGTGTAACTTCCCAAAAGCAATTAAAACAAAACAAAACAACTCTCGGTCGGTCTGTCGGTCGATAAAAAAAAAAAATTCATTAATTTTCATAAGACCTAAAAATGTCCCCACAAGGTCAAAATTTACTTGTAATCCTTCTGGGGACAATTGGTCCCCATAACGTGAAAAATACCAGGTGCGCACAGGCCGCACACACACACACACACACACATTTATATATATATAGAGATAGTCATTACTTAAACAGTACAACAGTAAAACTAATGCCATGATGCTCACAAGACAGTTCTAAGCACAACAAGGGCGTTGACGGCTTCACTCAATGTTAACAGGGTCTTGGCCTCCATGAGTCTGGTGTTATGACAACACTGAGTTCTCAATCTTACTGCTATGAGGCAGCAGCAGGAATGTGTACAAGGGTTCGGGGGTAAAAATCCTGTGATACTGAAGCCGTGAGCCCTTTGATGGCACTGCTCTTGTTCTGGGCTGGTTGTGGGAAAGTCTCTGCACCCCCCTCTACCCTCCCCATCTCTAAAACACACAGCTACCGGCATCTGTGGGAGTGAAAGTCTTGTGGAAGTTATTGTTTAGAGGCGTGCTCACTGAACCTTGTTCCTCTGCATTACAGCAAAACATATCCATGCCAAGTCAGGGTCTCTGTTATACAACTAATTGAAGCAGCATGTTTGTTTATATTGGAAAACTATACAGTATCAACTCAAACGTTTCAGTCAATTAGAATCTGAATGCACCTAACGTAACTAAAGCATTAAAAATCTTGGACAGAATGAAGACACAAACTGCAACAAACACTTATTGATTTACTTGTTGACTAAAGATGAGTAAGAGGCTACAAGCTAATCTGAAACGTGTGTCATTCTTCACCAATGAGGCAAAATTTCTGGCCAAGATGTTTTTCTAAACCTTCATAGCCCTGCCTTCCTATTGATTCCTTAAATCTCAATTTAACAGGAATATAAGTGATCCTAACTAAGGGTTTCCAGGAACCACTTAACACCTTCGTCCATTCAACAAGCAGTTTATTAACATCCAAGTAACAGTCCAAACGTTTATTTGCTCATCTCTTAGACTGCTGCCAAGTTAATTTATGCCCAAACCATGAAACCTCTGCACAAATTCCACATTCCCCAAAAACATGCTACCTGAGAGACTGCAATAAGAGACTCCATAAACTCAGATTTTATCACTTTGCTCATACAGCAAGGTCTTGCACAAGGATGGCAAAAATCACTAGCACTTCACATCTAGCCATACATTATAATGTCCTATCCTATGTAAAGCATGGCAATGCAGCTATCATATAGGAATGAGTAAAAAAATCTAGATTTCTCGATTTTAATTAACTGCCATTTTACAGAACTGTACATATAATAATTTTGATATGAAACAGAGTCAGGTTTCAAATTATGATAATTCCCTCTGCCTTAATACCAGTTTCAGAACAAATGCATATTCGAAGGTATGCTAAAAGAAGGTGCACCCCTTATTGAAATCCCATTTAATGTAATCGCTAAATTAGCGTTTTAACCATGAAAATACATTAATATAAGCATATAACCAATTAAATAAACATAAGAGCTAGCACTACAGTTTCACAGTAAGATATGGATGCACAGTTTTTCTTTATTTCTTCTTCTCTGTGTGTATTAATTGTACTAATTTTTCTGGTTGTATATGCTATCTGGCTTTTTTTAGCATTTGAACCTCATTTAAAAGTTTGATAATGAATGTCACAATAGCGTCACATTTACCTACGGTTGCCATAAATTTGTTAGTTAGCTGTTTTTTGTTTTTTTGCTTTTTTTAGAAATATAATTTTGAAATTGCAACAGTGTAGTTTAAGGATGTGTATATTAATTAGTTTTAACATTTTAACCTTCAACATTATCGTAATGTAATACCAACAGACTCGAATGAAAAGCTTATGAATCAGAATTGAATTGTAAAATTAAATGTTAAAAACCATCTCATGAACCTGCGTTTCAATGGCATGATTTTTTGTTTCTATTTGCGTGCGTGATATGCAATTGGTATTAGGGGTGTTGGGTAGGTGTTATACAAAAGCCAAATGAGTATTATATGAGCATGAAAACACCCTATTATATTCACACCAAACACATGCATACTGAATGCATGCCAAAGTCATTTTCTGCATATAAATAGTACAAAAAATTGAAAAAGAATCACGGTGTTGATACATTTTCATGAAACCAGGCACAATTTTGTGCCCAAAATGTTGACTTGGGTAAAGAATGTATACAAATGACGTAGTATTTACAGCAGAAACACTAGAAGTACACCAGTCTGAACATAGTCCAAATGTCCATCCTGTCAAATCAGCAGAACAGAACAGTAGTTGTTTCCAAAAGGAACTTTACCCTCTCTTTTTCTACCAAGTTTTATTCAGTGTAACCACCAGATGATACACACAAGACACCGAAGTAACTCCCCATGCCTCCTTTAATCTAACCACATTCCATGTGGAGTCAACCGACCCAAATTTTATATGTAATTAGAGGCCTGAAATTAGTTGCGTACAGACCATACAATTGAACATAAACTGAAAATTGCATTCAAAAAAGCTCTTGGCATGGTGACAGGGCTGTGAACTTATGTGACCAAGCACACATACCTTGGAATAATCTGCGCCGTGCTTCTCCTTGTTCCCATTTCGACAGACGGTATAATTATAAAAACGGGAATTTTTGATCAGCCCCACCCATTCGCGCCACCCAGGTGGGATGTAGCTGCCGTTGTACTCATTGAGGTACTTCCCAAAGAAAGCTGTGGGACAAAATAAAGAAAAACATAAACTTGAATCTGTGTTCAGTGAGGTAGACACAAAGACTAAAATTATCATTTACGACAAGCGTCTCAAAACATTGCCTTTGAACAGTGCTTGTAAATGTCTCTCTGCATTGTATACATGTCTCCTCTACCCTTTCCCCTCTAAGCTAAGCCAAAACATCTTGCAAAAGAGCCGGGCAAACAGCCAGTCTGCCCTGGAGAGTTAATTGTAGACTAACACATCAGCTGGAAACCACAAGCAGTGGTGAGACCTGAACCCCTGTATTCAGGGTCAGAGCGTGCTGTCACTCAAGAAACAGCACAGGGCCACTGGCACGTTTAGCTCCATGTTTAACTTCCACAAACCAGTCAAACTGAAAATTCTTGTAAAACTTTTTTTTTTGTACTTCTAGGAACAAATGATAAAGCAAAATTCCAGAGAAAGTGCAGAACACTGTCAGACAAATACATTTACGGGGTGAAGTGGGAAACCGTTGTATCACTAATTTTTTTTTCTTCGTATTTTTAAAAATATTTAAAAACAACAATAATTATTATTCTTAGTAGTATTATTACTATTTAACATTTACATTATTAAGATTAATAAAACAATATTGGTCATACTAACATTAATATTAGCTCATAAAGACCTTGAGGTTAAAATATTTTAGATAAATTCCTTCATTCATTCATTTAGAAAAAGAACATGTGATACGACACAATATGTACATATAGTTCTCAACATTTGAAGGACAGCTCATTCAAATGTCCTAAGACAAAAACATTTTGGTTTTAGGACAACTTTGATGAAAGGTTTTGATCCACTTCGAATGTTGACTACCGTATATTGTTAATTTTGTACATACATTTTTTCACTGCAAAATTGCAGTAGTGTAAAATAAAACGGTCTGTTATTTTTAATATTAATTTTTACATTGATGACGTAATATAACACAAAGAGCTAATAACGCACACCTAACTCAAGTCTGAATGAATTAATAAATATACAGTATATAAAAAAAATATAAAAATATTTCATTCATCTAGAATGTATTTGAAAACTGATGGATTCCCATGGAAGCCCGTTTTCGCCACTGAATAAAAAATACAAAAAAAAAGGTTATTGCGATTGTCTCACAATTCTCAGATTCACAATTATTTTTTTCCTCAGAATTGCATGATACAAACTCCCAATTGAAAGTTGTAAAGTCAGAATTGCAAGATATAAAGTCAGAGTTCAGAATTGTGAGATATAAAGTCAGAATTGCGATAGATATAAAGTCAGAATTCAGGATTGTGAGATTTAAAGCCAGAATTCAGAATTGCGAGATATAAAGTCAGAATTGCCAGATATAAAGTCCGAGTTCATAATTGCGAGACATTAAGTCAGAATTGCATGTTATAAAGTCAGAAATGCGATAGATATAAAGCCAGAATTCAGAATTGTGAGATATAAAGTCAGAATATCCAGATATAAAGTCAGAATTCAGAATT
>JAUMHQ010008964.1:0-13559 GCA_032361165.1 Enteromius paludinosus | reverse complement strand
TAAGCTACATACCTTCTATGTACATATCAGAGAACAATTTAAAATATTCTCTCAATGTATTCTATGGCACCTTTAAATAAGTAATATTGGTTGTGAAAGTAATAATAATAATAAATTAGGCCCTGAAGCAAAACCAACTATGAAACGCAGTTAAACAGTTAAATATACATGTTGTTAATTAATACACCTTTAAAGCAACTGTATGTAAGTTTTTACCTTGAAATATCAGTTCCAAAATATTTTTTTTGAAAGCCCGAAAAAAGGCGAAAAGTGGCTTTCATTTAGAAATATTTAATTTTTTTACACGTACACATTTTTTATGAAATAGCATTCAGCCAACTTATGGGACCACTGATTCTCCCCATCCCTTGATTCTCATTGGCATTTAATATCTTTTGATTTGGTGTATTTTGTTTAGTTTTTTATTGATGTAAGTCTTTTGTTTCTCTAGTGCTTAAATGCTTTGTGCCTTTATTTCTTTTAGCCTTGTAAAGCACTTTGGTCAACGGCAGCTGTTTTTAAATGTGCTATACGCAAATAAACCTGTATTGTGTGTATTGTTCTTCTCCAGGTGTTGCATTTTCTCAGAGTCTGACGGGTGGACTCAGCACTACGATCGCTGTGTTCTGCCATGAGCTTCCTCATGAATTAGGTATGACTGAGTTATTTCTATTATATACGTATTCTAAGTATTGCACATGTATATATTACTTTGCTTGTGTCTGCAGGAGATTTGGCGGTGCTGTTGGCTGCAGGCTGGCCTGTACGCAGACTGGCTGTGTTTAGCGTCATCTCTGCTCTGCTTGGCTTTATCGGTGTTTTAACAGGAACTGCTCTGGGAAACCAGTGGGCGACACACTCACCTTGGATTCTCACCATCACCGCTGGGGTCTTCCTTTATGTTGCTCTTGCTGACATGGTAATAATCTTGATTGCCAAAATACAATAATAATAACTTCTCATACCTTCAGTTTTATTTTGAAAAGCTACTTTATCCACAGTTATCACATTGAATACAGTGTCTTTATTTAATTGAACGTTTCTGTTTCTCTAGATGCCTGGAATGCTTCATGGGGATGCTGGATCTCTGAGTCCTCTGAGGCGCTTCCTCCTGCAGAGTCTGGGTCTGTTGATAGGGGGCGCCATCATGCTTTGTATTGCCCTTTTTGAGGAGCATATAGCTGTTAACCTGGGAGAAGTCTAAGGATATGAAGATGTTATAAATGAGAATTTCCAGCCGAAGAGGAGTTTTTTGTACTCATCCCGTAATGAACTACTGTGTAGCTACTGCGTGGATATTCTGAGGAAAGTGCACTGGATGGATTGAGATAAAAAGAGGAAGTCATATATGCACGTCCTTGGGCAACTTCTTTTCAAAGCAAGCTGAAATGTATGTAAAAACTCATTACTGAGTGATGACATCTGCAGAAAACTCTAAGAATAGTCTGATGTCACTTCAACATCATCAGTACTTTTTTCATTTATCATATAAATGTCTCGCAACTTGAACTATGCTGTTTATAAATTATGTATTGAACATTGGTTGTTAAAATTGTAAAAATGAACCATCTTTATAACAACCATAATGTCACTGATTCCAGTAAAAGAACATTTATGATTTTAAACCCATAATGAAGTTACGGCTTATCATTTTTGTTTCAATTTCATAATTTACCTGCATGCTTATGCAATTATTTCAAATTAACACTGTTCTAAAATAAAAACCGAATATTTAATGGAAAGTATATCTTTTCTTGGAATCTTGTTTCTGCCATAGAATAAAAAGTAAAGATAATGTGGTGTTTAGTAATGTTCAGAGAAACAAAAGAAAGACACGTCACAACAACTTGTATGTAGCAATAGCATTTTTATTTCAACATTACCAATTCTAAGCCACGATACTGAATGACAAGACCTACTGGCTGCAGCAGTTCATGAACCTGACTAACAAAAAACATATGGGATATTTTTTTTTTTTGTCTTTAAAGTCAGAGAGACCAATTCATTTTTAATAAGCTCAAATTAAAAATGATTATGTTCTTTCTTACTTAAATACATGTACAGAGTTTCACATCTGTTAGTAACAAGTAACCATTCACAAGCTCATACTATGAATTAACAAGGCAAAGTGCTTTCAGGATTGCATTGTCACATAAGGAAATGAATGGCTTGAGGTCTTTTGTGGGGTTGAAAGGGTGAGGGTTCGCCTTCCTCAGGTCTAGGAGAGGGTCATGCGACCGTCCTGACAGATTCGGGCAGAATCCACCGAATTCGCCCCATGCCCCCAGGTCCAAAATGGATATGTACAGAGGTACAAAGTTGGCAGGGTGGTGGATAGCTAACGCGGATTAGCCAGTGACCGAAGTAGTGTTTTTGGAAGGGCGTAAGGCTAGGGAACTCTACATACCCCATGTTTTAGTACAGAATGAATGTGCATAACTCAAACCAACCAACCCCCTTTCAAACCCCCACCACCAGTAGAAAATTGAGTTGTTGCTTCAGTACCAAAGTCATACAACCATCCACGCACTCTACTGAACTCGACCAGATACACGTACATACCATGAAGAGCTGTAAACTTGAGTTCAGAGCGCTCACAGTGAACATTTAGAAGTGAGAGAAAGAGACAGAGAAAAAAAAAAAAAAAAAACAACCCCCCCCAAAAAAACGAGAATGAATGTAAATGCCAGCTATAGTATAGGCTGATATTTTTCCCTGTTTTGTAAAAATAAAGCAAAAAAAAAAAAAAAAAAAAAAAAAGCGATAGAGGCAAGACACATATGACATCATTTGAAATATAATTGGGAGAAAGTTGGATTTGAAAAAAAAATAAATAAAAAAAAAAAAACCATAATACAGTCTGGCTTCACATTCCAGTGGTACTCTGTTGTGTATACACTTACAAATATAATGTTACACACAGACAGACACACAGTCAAGTACACTAACTGTCGTCTCATATCACCGATTGTTGGTTATAAGTTATATATCTGTTCATATACATATATATTTCCATTTGTCATCAACAATTGGTGGAGTTTTCAATGCATCAAGCTGTAACACAGAGGTAGGATAATGCTACTTAAAATGCCTCACGTTTCGCTAATTCTAAACCATTGTGTCGGCGATGGGTCAGGCTTGAAGCGGAGCGGCAGGTTTTGTTTTTTAACGCAAGCAAGTGGTGATCTTATTGGTTGATACGGAATCTGTGTGATGTCGTAGACCCTGCAATGGTCCCAGGCTTCTGCTGGTGATGGTATCTCCTACACGTTCAACTTAAAGACAGGATAAGAATATTTGCAGATATGTTGATGAGGTATACAGGGTTGATATGACCCCTGTTCGTCGCACTCGCACGCACAACACATACACACTGGGTGCTGCCCTACACGGTCGCTCGCTACGTTTCCATCGTCGAAACAATTAGCGGAGAACGGCGTTCAATACTCGAGTAAATAGTGCAGCAAACAAAAAAAAAAAACAGGGTCACATTTCCTTCATGTCGTAGTGGATTTCGAATACTTGGCATGTTCAAGCAGAGCTTGGAAGCTGTGACAGTAACCCTGTTTTAGCGGGGATCCATCCAAGCGTTTCGGCGATGGAAACACAGCCACGGTGTAGTATTTTTCTTTGTAACAGCAATCTTTTGGAAATTCGGAAAGACGGTGGGTCCTAGTGAAACCGGATTCAAACATGGGACGCAGGAGGTCCGCTCGATTAAAGCCAGTCGCTTCGAAATGGCCAAATCCTGCACGCATCCAATTCACATTCAGTTTGACTGAAATAAGGCTCTCTCAGCACTGAAATCTCTTATGTTGGATTCAGTTACAAGAAGAGGGTGTTAACCTAAGGTGCCACAGATTACATAGCCAGGCCAAAAGCAGCCAGAGCCAACAAATCTTTAGAAATATACAATTGTCTCTTGATACTTGTATTGCTTGTTCTTGAATGAAATCAAGTGGCCATCTCTACAGAGACATACATTGGTCCTATGTTGTGAAATACTAGATTACTTTATTCACTGTGCTCCCTGTGATATCAAATATGAAATCATTGATTGCTTGAAGCCAAAATGAAGGACCTTAAAGTAAGTTACAACTTAAGGTATTCTGAAGATTATTATATATGACTTCTGGTATTGGTTGTCAACGGTATGTCTGTTTTGTACAATGAAATTCAAAAGGAATGTTTTTTTTTTTTAATGATACAGGTTCCATTTTTTTGTTTATTTTTTAAAACTTACAAAGACATTTAATGACAAATACTGGGATCTTTAAGTCGGACCAAAAAAAAAGAAAAGCTGATCCAAAGATGAGCAATGAAACGTTCTTTGGTACCGCATAACATATGGCCCAAAGTTCAAATGTTGTGAGGGGAGAAATAAAACCCTGCATATTTTACTGCGTACAACAAAAACTACATTCAAGATACCATTTCCAAATAGAACTATCACATCTCTAATCCACAAAAAAAAAAGAAAAGAAAAACTAATTCTAGGCAATGCGCTTCGCTTTTGGTATCAAATCAATTGATTAGAGGTAAATGAACAGGTCTAAACACCCCCCAACAAACACACACGCACACATAAATGCTTAACATGCCACGAAAGCAAACTGACTTTAAGTGGCGCTGGAGAAGGTACATGGAAAACGGCACTCTCTGACCTATCCCCCGATGAGCAAACAGAAATGCCATCTTTCCAGTAAGCAAGAAGTATTGATAAGGCTTTGACACCTATCACAGTTTCCACCAAGTCCATTGTACATTCCACAAGAAAGTGCCACTTATGGAGGCAAAGCAGGAAGGAGTTCAAATTTGTACAATCCCAAAAAATAAATAAGTGAAATAAAATACCCTGCTTAAAAAAAAGAAAAAACAAAACATGATGGATGATGTAAGAGGGCATTTTCCTCCATTAAGGATACTATGGCGCACAAAATAAGTTATTGCACTTCAGTCCATTTCAGGTGGATACTTTGACGTAGATACAACATAGAGAAAAGGAGTCATGCCAACATTCTACAAGACACTGGGTTACAACTAATCTCCAATGCATTACCACACAAAAACGACACGGCACACGTCTACTTCACTAAAGAGAGTTCACACGTTGTAAAACTAAACACGTTTTTTTTTTTCCCATACAGAGTTTAAACAGGTCACTAGCTAGAACCGATCAAATGTTTCGCCGTTACGCTTTCGTTAAATTTACAAAAGTTAATTATTCCTCTGCGTCGTGTGTCGTGACAAATTTGATCGCGAGTTTTGACGCCTCAAAACGCAACCACGTAGATGGTGGCTATTTTCGGAACGTACAACAGTTGTTCATTCATAAGGCTCACTAAAGGTGTTAATGGAAGACCATACCCTGTGGCATGTACTTGATAACAAAAGGCACAATCCCACATACTCGTCACAAAGTGTAGTACTTTAAAGAGATGATGAAGATGCTTACAGACTCCAAAGAAATAGCAGCATGCCACGCAAAGCAGTCGTTTTCTCAACCGAAGCCAACAAGCAAGTAAGGTCAGTGTTAGATTTACAGATGAACTTCTGAAGGTCCGTGATCGCTCATTGAAGCTCTTGGGCCATCTCTGGTGGCACTATGCAACTCCACAAGATAAAAGAAAGTATTCCTGCATAGCTTTTTTATTTATTCATTTCTTTTTTTTTTTTTTTTAAATATGAAAATGTTTTTTAAAGGGACTCCTAAGTGCCCTGTCAGATCAGCCATTCAGTCAAGCTCCGGTGGTCTTCTAACTAGCCTTATGAAAACAAGCTGCTGGCGAGAACAACAAAAAGCAGCTATTTTTGATTAGATCATTCGCTTGCAGATTTACAATTTGAACTATTAGCGCTTACAGAGTAGAAACATGAAGTAACACTAAGCCAGGGTGAAGGACATCATCAAGTTCAAGAGCACCCCTTGAAAAAACGCCAATGTTTTCCATTTCAAGGCCTCGGAACGTGACCTTAGGATTCCAGTTGCACGGAGCATGCGTAGCTAAAAGCCCACCCAAATTTCATGTACCAGTATATATATATATATAGCACGATAGATTTTAAGGACTGCTAGTTTATGAGGTAAGATTGCCACTTCAAGGCAATTCCGACCACACTTCTTGAGGAAATATGTATAGCACATCTTCTTGTGCTCTTGTTATTTACCTTGTTAGAAATATATTCATTTGTAACATCACACAAGAATTAACTACCTAAACGTTTCAGCTAAGACAACGAAAAACGGGGAGAAAATGTCTCTACTTGTATAAAAGAATTTAGCATTGGATAAATTTTTTTCCCTAGATATATTCCCAAATCTTTTAGCAATCTCTACCCGTGTTCCCATACTGATTTTTCTTCTGCAAATTGGTGTTTTTATAAATCAGTACTTTTGATGTTTCATTTAGGAGAACCTAAACCCGACACTGTCAGATTTTTGCTTAATGAGTGAAGTTGATCAAATCATTAGCTTTTTCCGAATAAATTTTACAGCTAAATATTTGCAACACATGTATTAAAAAAAGACCATTTTGTTCTATGTTCTAGTGCAAAAACTTCTACTAAATTCCAGGAAAATGATTATTTTGAGGCCAGAAGCCATTATGGTACATCTTTCAGCAAAACAACCTATAGAACAGTGTGCTTCTTATGAATCTCGTCGAAACGCGATCCCAGGTTAACGACAAAATCTCTCAAGTGCTGCGACTGCTGAACTGTACCGTTTCCTCTTAAGGCAAAAAGTTGGGAGATAGACATAGGTTAAATGAAACGGGTGTTTTGAGTATTGCCTTAAATGGATGTGTCTTCAAGTAGTAGGGACGCTGAGGTCCACTGAGGTAAATCAGACATTCTATCAGCCATTAATACCTTTGCGAGAAAAAAAATGATATCCATACAAAAATGCCAGGATGGACATACAGTAAGGACACTGAGTTAGCTACAATTAATCTGCTTTCCAACAAAATGGTTACAATTATTAGACGACTCTAGTTTCCAACTGCCTGCATGTAACTGCAACCATTATAGCTAGGTCAACAGGCAATGAAAGCTGGCCCTTCGTAGCAAAGTTGCGCAAAAGGAAACAAAAACAAGCTCAATATTTGCTGATCCAGAACAAAACAAGAAAAGCTATGAAAATGTGTCGTTTTGGTAAATGTCAAATTTGCCCTTCGGTTTAAAATGAAATTAAGGCGTTTCGTAATTCCATTGCTTAGATATAAACCTCAAATTATCAATGGTTTTTGGGAACTATCAATTGCAACGGAAGGCTTAAAAAAAAAATATCGTTTTTCGAAAGAGCCGTTGACTGAATGAATCCAATTGATATGGCCAAATGCTTAGCCATGAAAGCTTTCAGATGGAGGGCTGACCAGCCCATCAGTATAGCTTAGTTACGAATATACTGGCATTTTTAGACAGTCTGATTGTGAACGTACTGGCATAACACACTATGTGGATCTCCAAAAAAATAGAATGGGCACAGTAGCTTATGTTAGCTTGGACTTCTTTCGCTTTCTTTTTTGGTAATGGTCTTGACGCACACTCAAACTGAACCCAAGGAATCATTCATTCACATTTTTACAAACGTATCAAAATGAGAAAGGAAAAAGAAAAATTATGGCACTAAATGATTTTAGGGAGGAACCCCCCATTCCCCCCCACCCCCACCCCCCCCTTATCAGTACTCTAACCTACAAAAAAGTCTTGCCACTTTGTGACCGGTTCCCTTACTGTTCGTACACAGAACACCTAATGCACCTACTCAGTCTATTAAAAGTTCTGAAAGGGTTCAGTTCCAAAGTTCCTGCTGTCAAGCTAATTATTTCATCGCTAACTACTGCATACAAGTTTATCCACCAACATCGAAGCAAGCTGCTACCATCATGGCAAACATTCGACAAAACAATTCAACGACTTTAGTGCAATGCCAATAAGACAATTCGAAATTTGAGGAATTGAAACAAGTACATTTTAGTTTGTTTTGGCTGGATAAGAATTATTTTCGCTAATAAATAGACAAAGATCACCCCTAAAAAAAAAAAGAAATATTAGCTCCAAGATACAATCGAAAGCAGCACTTTTTCTTGCACCAATATGAAATGTATTACTAAATCACAGGCTCCACGGGCACTTGTTTTTCGAACTCGACTACACGTGGTACGACTAGCTAGACTAAATGTATAAATAATTTGTTTTGTACAACTACAAGCAGTGTAACTGGCAGTGCAAATAACTTCAAGCTCATCGACCTGCACTCCATTATCGTACCCTGTGCTGTCTACACGCGCACGGATCCCCTCCACCAAACCGCAGCAAAGTTATTGTACGTGATAAAGTCAAGCTCAAGTTCAGGTAAATAAGCTTGAAATAAACTCCCGTGAGGGACTTCCTCTTAGTCATGTAGCCTACTTTGAAATATTTCCCAGGCAAGACACTGCGATATAACTTGACTAATCCGATTTGCACACATGCACGTTTGTACTCTTGCAAGTAGAGGTCAGATATTCGCCCATTTACAGCTTGTGACAGATGCAAAAGCGTTTTTTTTTTTTTGTTACTGAACAAGCAAGTGCTTTATATCAGGTCTGCGTGGAGTGGAGAAACTTGTTTAAGCAGCCAAAACCATTACAAAAGACGAAGAGGTCATTTCGTGAATCAGTATAAATATGCTCTCCACACAGCCTTTAAACATCTAACGTTAACGTTTCGTTTGTCTACACGCCTTCATTCACCCATAAAATATCAGTTAAATGTTACAATACTTCAAAGCTACTCTATCTACGCCGCTAAAATCCTGATATACTGTAATGAAAGCAATAGAATTGGTATATTTGAGAACAAGTCCACTTTTCACGCCTGGAGGTATGCATGAATTCTTGAATTAAGCGATATAGATTTGTATAGCTCTTCCTAATTGGAACAAAAATGTTGATGCTTTTGCTTGTTTAGAAAAAAAAGAAAAAAAAAGAGATCTATGGCAAAATTAAAAGCCCTTTCAACTGATTGTCTCATTACTGACTGAGCATATATTGCCTGTTTGTGGTGCACAAACAAAAAAAGGGACGTTTCAAACACTCATTCACAATGTTCTTATTTAGTGTTTAGGTGCAAAAAACGTAATGGAAGCACAATCTTTACTTTGTTAATTAATCTACCTTTGGCAATAAGGAAGCATTTTAAAGAGAGCGGGGGTGAATCTTATTTCAGTTCAATTGAAAATATAATGCCTTTTTGGATATCTATTAAAATGGTAACTAGAAATTGCTCGACTTTGGTCATACCCATGACTGCTCCCCAACACCATAAACAAAAAAAGCCTCAATCAGCGTAAACACTTGACATATGCGCTCCCCCAAAGTCTAAAACAACCCAAATGGGTTATGATAAATGAATCACACGTTCATCTATTCAGTGATCAATTCATAACGGATTTTAGTGAAATACTCTTACTGGTCGAGGCACCATTTCGACAACTTTAAGGGAGCTCATATAGTGTGTTTAACTGACTGGACAAAACTAAATTCAGTAGGCACTGTGAAAGCAACTCCACACTAAATATTGTAACAAAGCAGTAGATTTAATTGAACTTTTATAAGGCCCAAAAAGCAAAGCAAATAAAACCAAAGGTCCCAAGGAGCAAGTACTGCGCATGACATTTGCATCTTTAATGAAGTTTGTGCTTTCTATACTTCCTTAGTGTAGCATTTTCAAAATGTTGTTTAAACGGCCAAAATCATGACACTTTTAACTCCTCTTTCTTCTGCCCACCTACAAACAGTGATCTGGACTACCTTAAACCTCCATTGTAAACCTAATATGAATTTTCCCATCCAAACACCATCCCTTTTCTCTCTAACAAGTAAACAAGCACTAAATATCAGACCCCTCTCTCAGGAGGCCATTGGTCTTTTGGCTTAAGGTAGTATGGTTTCCCTTCTTTCAATATGATTCTGTTAGGTTGTTTGTTTTTCCTGATCTGTGCTAAATCAGATTGCACCGCACATAAAAACCTCGAAACATAATAATCAAGTATGGGATGAAAAACTTGGACTGTTGCGCAAAAGTGGATGTCACACATACACGTGCACGCACGCACACAAACACATACACACACACACACAAGACCACTATCAAATACATGGTCCCGCAAAATTCATGCAAATCTAGTGTAACCCGTTTAAATTGTTCCTCAGGGCAGGCTGTAAATTCCTATGCAAGGCCACAGCGTCACGCAAATAGGAGGCATGATATGGAAACCCATCCATTATCACTGTTACCATGGAGACACACAGCTGCATAATTCTAACATGAACCGAGTCGAATCGACCACAAATGGAGAGGAAATAAAGGGCTGACTCGCCAGTGATGGATACTGGTTCGAATAGATGGCTTAGATTCAGATTTTAGACTCGTACTAAATGGACAGCATCTATAATGGGAGTCAGGGAGTGGGAGAAAAAATAAAGCAAGGGAAAATAAATAGAAATAAATAGCTAAATTCGTCCTCTCGTGTTCGCTCTCTACTGAGATGTGAAGAAAAGCTTTGATACTGGCACAGGAGGGATGTGTGGCTGTAATTGCATATAAGTTTATCTAGGTGTGTAGAGAGGACCAAACCAAGCGACCACGCTTTTTTTTTTCTTTTTTTAGCGAGTAAGAACGCCTTACTCGGTCAAGTAGCCATCCAAGCCAATAGTAGCACCATGGCGATCTTTGCCGTAACCATGGCGAAGGCCTCCATTGGGCAGGGGGGGACAGGCGGCGGTGATGCCACAGTGCTTGAGCAGGTTGAGGCTGGGAGACGACGGTGAGGACGAGGAGGGCGTGGAGGAGGAAGGCTTCATGGTTGACAGAATGAGAGCTAGGCAGTCGGCAACAGCTTTATTGGATGCGCAAGCCAGGGCTGGCGTATGACCTGTGACGTGACACAAACACAAAGGCATCTTAGCTGAGGAGAAACTCATTTAAATGTAGCAGTCACATGATTTATGGAGCGGACGTTTCGAGGGTTAGTTTACCCAAAAATTAAAACTCTCTTCAATTACTCACCCTCATGGCCTTTTTGTGTGCAAAGAAAACAAAAACAACTTTATTTGCCAATGACTTCTCTTCTGGGACAGTCTGCTGCATTAAAGGAATAGCTTACTCAAAAATGAAAATTATGGCAGATTTTCCTAGGTGTATATGACTTTCTTCTTTCAGACGAAAATTTATCCTGGCTCTTCCAGTCTTGGTAATGCTGGTGGATAGCGGCAATTATATTGAAGCTCCGTAAATCGAATATATCCACTGCGACATAAAACTAACCTATACACCTTTGGGGGGTTATCACATGTCCTCTGAAGCAGATCGATCGGTTATTGTGACAAAAATATTCCTATTTTTTACATTTTAAAAATTAATTAACTTACTTCTTGGCTGACCTATGACTTGACGTATAACACAACTTAAGGCACACATTGAGTCAGAAGTCAGCCAACAAGGGTAGCTTTACGACGCAGTACTTGTAGCTTCAAAATAATGGCTGCTATCCACCAGCATTACCAAGCTAAGAAGAGCCAGGATACATTTTTTAAACTCTGACTGTATTAGTCTGAAAGAAGAAAGTAATATACACCTAGTATGGCTTGGGGTGAGTAAAATCTGCCATAATTTTCATTTTTGAGTAAGCTATTCCTTTAACAAGAGCACCACAGTGCACAATAAGTGCTCTTGCTAAATTATAAAAATTATGGTTGAACCACTGATGCCACATGAACCTTTTTTAATGACCTTGTCCTTGCTGATTATGGAGGGTCCGAAAGCTCTCAAATTTAATCAAAAATATCTTTATTTGTGTACCAAAGATTAAAGAAGGTCTTATGGGTTTGAAAACACATGAGGGTGAGTAATTAAAGACAGAATATTTTTTTTTTTGTGAGAACTGTTCCTTTAAGATGAAGCACTGTGCTAATGTAAAGTATTTCCCAGAATGTGCTGCGATTTATATTCCAAAGTAATGAAAATAACATCAAGCACACACAACATATCATTTCTAACATGGCTAACTTGACAATTATTCCTTAATGTAATAAAATGTGATTGAAACGGTTTGGTTTTTTACCCAGTGCTACCAGTATTCAATTGCCAAAAAATACATGTGGAAATATATTTTTCATAAGCAGGCCAATCTGGATCAGCTAAAATTGGGATAATTAACAGATTTGTCATGTTCAGAACAGCAAATTACTAGTATGCTAACCTCATCAGAATTAATATAACATTTCTAATAGTAATATACCCCCCCCCCACACAATATTTGTCTTTGAACCAGTTCATGTTACCGTGAGCTGCTCACGCAAACTTTTCCCAAAAATGCAAAACATGAATTTGTCTGTATTGTTTTGCAAATTCACTTGGAAAAAAAACAACCAAAAAAAAAAACCCACAGATAAACCTGTCTTACCTTCCTCATCCACTGCCAGCACTGTAGCTCCACGATTCAGCAAAGCCTGAACCACGGTGGCCAAACCATTCCTGGCGGCAATGTGGAGGGGCCTGAAATAGAAAGAATAATTTTAAAACTTTGATCCAGTTTATTCTGTTTCAAGTAAAATGTGTAGTTTCTGTGCACACAAAGACAAATCAAGCAAAGTTCGTCAGGAAAAAACAAAAACAAAACAAAACAAAAAAGAGCGATGTAATGATATTGCTACAGAGCCAAGAATAATTGCAATCTAGGACAAAGAAACTCACATCTGAAGCATACTGTTGGTTGCATTTATGAGGATAGGGTTGTGGATCTCCTTCAAGATCAGCATGGCACACATTTCATGAGCCTTCAAACACAAAGACAGTTATGAATATGCATTTTGAGAAATTTGATCAAGATAAGATTTAGTGTTAAGTTTTATTACCTTGCTGCAGGCCAAGTGCAGGGCAGTGTTCTTGTTCACATCCAGGAGGGACAGGTCGGCTTTGGCTCTGTGCAGCAGCAGGGCTGCAAACCGCAATAACAAAAAAATCTAAAATTACTGAACTCTTCATGAGACACGAGACTTACAATGTATGAGGGTCTTGGTTTACTCGTATCACACATGGCACAAGTCTTACCCACGGCACCGCTTTGGCCATTGTCAGCGGCCACCATCAGTGCAGAACGCCCTGAGTGGTCCACGGCGTTGATGTCAGCTCCCTGCCGCAGAACCAGCTGCAGCCCAGCCACGTCCTCGGCAACTGCAGCTGCGTGAAGCGGGGTCCTGAGTGCAAGACGTTACAACATAATCATTTAGATAGTTGATAACTCATATACTGGATTTCAGTTTGGACTTATTGTACAATAAATATACATATATAAAATTGTATTTTATAGGGATGTAACGGTTTTGAAAATAACGTCGTACCGCAATATCACATTTTTTCAATAATACCGTGGTCGCATGACTCGATAAAACAATAGGTCTTCTGAGAAAAGTTTGCTCAGGCGAAAGGGAGGTAGCAGGAACTACAATTCCCATCAGCCCAAGCGTGCCCATCATTCTTTGCGGTCTGTTGACAATACAGATCAGTGTTGCCAA
>JAUMHQ010008500.1:0-13594 GCA_032361165.1 Enteromius paludinosus | reverse complement strand
AATAATAAACAATATAAAATATTATAGATATTATATACAGTATAAAACCTATAGGACAATGTATATATGAATACAGGTGTAGTAATATATATATTTAAGAACAATATTTTATTTTTATATATTAAATATATGTAAAATAAACTATAACAATATAAATGTATGTACATGTACATATTTTCAAATACTGTATACAGATTGTGTGCACACTATTGTGTAAACAAAAACTTATTTTGGATATGATTAATTGTGGTTAATCATTTGACAGTACAGTTAAGAGTGTATATAGTGTACAGTATATACTATATATGGGTGATTCTATACGGGTACATTTGGTTTCCCCACAAAAATAAAGTCATTGTTTTTTGTTTTTGTAAATGGTTATATTTTTTATTATTTATTTATTATTTTTCTTTACTAATTGTTATGAATTACAAGATGTTGCAGTTCATAACAATACGATAATTTATTTTAAAATAGTCTTAAATAGCTAAAAATCTAAATTTATTCTTGTCCGCATTAGTCAGTGTATTTTTTTCCATCATACTGTATCAATGTGTAAATAGTACATTTCTTTTGGCAATAGTTTATAAATTTTTTCATAAAAGCCCTAAATAGGTATTTACTTAATTCTACAACATTAAATAATTCCAAATAATTTTTTTTTCTTAGAAAAATGTGTGTCCCCAAATCTCGTGTCAGCCCTGTTACCGCACCATATTCTGCCTTTAAATTGGTGGTATAATCTCTCAGAACTGTATAAGTTACAGACAAACTATGTCACTTTCACTTTCAAGATCTGAAGCTCTGAAAAGTGTCTGTGCTGTATCTGAGTATCTGAGAAGATATTTTAATCTAAAAACTTTAAAACGTCAACTCTGTTACAACAATATCAAAAGGAACAGAAACAGAATTTATAACTGATCTCACATTGGGCTATTTAAAGGTTTATGCCAGCAAGTGGAGTTTTTGGAAAAATTCTGTTACACTATTGTCAGCATTGTAAGTCTACCTAGATAACAGAGTTGATGGAGATAGTTTTATTAAATGATTTAAATTTGTACCAGCATACAGTAAAGGTTTATTGTATGCACAGCCTTTGATGTTAACAACAAAAGAGATCCAAAATGATGTTAAGAATGAAAGTTTTCTCCTCCCTTTTATTTTTCTAATCTAATGTCTAATTTCTAATTTATGTCTAATCTATTACATAGTTAATTGCTTCTTATTATTTGCGTTTAACATGTTTTCTCTGCTGTCCTGCGATCCAGTTACAACACACTATATGTTACATGTGCTTGGGATTTCCAAAGATGAAGGGAAAATATTATGTTTGGACGTGTCCCGAGACGACAAAAGCAAAACTTCCTTACTCTGCACTTAATTTATCGCAATGTCCTTGATCCCATCTGTGCAGTTTGACAAATGATCAGACTTGTCATCAAGCCAGTAATTTATAAAGAAATCCTCATATAAGTGAAAGTCTCCAGGCTCTGATTGGATGGTTTGAACGGAGGGTGTTTGACGGCTGATGGATGGAGCCAGAGCCCTGTTGTCATCTTAATCGGGGTTTCCACGGTGATGGATGTTGTCATCTTAATCAGGGTTGGCTGGGTGATTGATGAGATGGGCTGTGACGTGACAGCGGGGTCAGTGAGCTGGCTGTCCGAGGAGAAGAGGAGGTGGGGTCATGCGAGGACAGAACATGGAATGGCCATTTCACATGACAGCGCAGCCCCACAATGTCCACTCATGCACGCCTGCTCGCCGAGACACACTTCTTTTAGTCCTTCCATGTCCCACTTCTCTTTTCTATCTTCTTATGCCTGTAGCCGTATAATGGGCTTTTTGATTTGTGTAATTATTTTATGTTGGTCCTTCACAGACTGTGGAAAGTACTTCTGAAAACAACCCTATTAGCGGAAAGCCTTTCAAAAAGAAAAGTAACAATTAGCACTATATCCCGCTGGCTTTGAAAGAAGTAAAAAAAAAAAAATAATAAAATAAAAAGTGCTTTTATTTTCTGTTTTTCTTAGAAATGGAGACTGCAAAAAAGCAGATGGATATGGACAAGAAGACTATAGATGAATTGATGCGGGAGAGGGACATCCTGAATAAGGTGACACGTGTTTCTAATTTATTGAATAAAACGACTTTGGATAAAATGTACAAACTGTAGTAAAACCCTCTTAAAGAAGCACACCTGTAACAAAACATTAAGAGACAAAAGAATGTTCATTTAGGGCTGTCACACGTGTATAATTTTGTTTATTAAATTTTGATTATTATTTGTGTTTAATTAAATAAATCATCGAAATCACACATAAAACAAACGAAAATATAAATGTATTTATTAATTTATTTAATTAATCACACATAAAAAGCCTCTAAAAAGTTTTTTTTATACTTTGTTTATAATTATTTGTGTTTAATTAAATTACATACCATATATTCAGGAAGTAAAACACACACACTATACATCACACCACACATTAAAAGCCCCTAAAACATGAAAATATGTATTTATTTATTTGTTTGTTTCATTAATATATAAAATCATTAGTTAAACATTTGTTAAAATCTTAATTTATTTATTTAAATTATTGTTTTTGTTGTTATTAATGAAATGGTATATCAAATAATTAATGAAATGAATCACACAAAAGCCCTTAAAACCTTTATTTATTCATGTAGATTATTATTTGATTAATTAAACAATTTATCAAATAATTAATCAAATGAATCACACACAAAGAAAAGCCCCTTAAAAAGGGATAGTTCACCCAAAAATGAATGGTTAATTTGTTCCAAATTCCTTCCAAACCTGTAAGACCTTTTAAAATTAAGATATTTTTCATGGCACAGAAACATAGGACCATGTTAAAATAGTTAATGTGAAATTAGTGGTTCAGCCATAATTTTTCATATGTTGTGATATTCTCCAGAATGGCAATATAGGTGACACGGAATACAATAAAGTCATTATTTTAGTTTTTTGCACACAATAATTATTCCCATAGCTTTGTAAAATTATAATTGGACCACTGATGTCACATGGACTATTTTAATGATGTCATTTAGCTACGCTTCTGTGCCTTGAACCTGGTAGTACCCTTGCTGTCTGTGGATGAGGATGAGTAATAAATGACAGAAATGTCATTTTTAGGTGAACTATCCCTTTAAATCATTGTTTCAGCTCTGTTAGTTTGAATGATCTGATCTTAAATGTTTTGGACGTGCTTTGCGTCTCCTGAAACTAATATTAATACAAGGTAAGCTTTTGGGCGAGCCTTTATGGTTTATATTTGTATCCTAAACGCTAATTTTCACAGTTCTCATAGCTTCCTCACGCTGTTATGATGCACAGATGGATTTCAGAAAACAAGAGAAGGTGCATGATGTTTCTGCTGACATGCTGAATATTGCATTGCTATTGTGCGCATGAAAATAACAGGATATTCATATTTAATTGCACAGGAGACACTGTCTCACAAACACACATACACAGTGTGGCATACAAACAGAGCTTTTGATATCAGCTTACCTTGGAGAATCATTCCTTTGATCTATTGAACAGCAATACATCACAGAATAAAATCATCATTTCTCAAGCTTGCTTTTTTTACGTCTGTTTTGTGAAAATCTTGAGTCACTCTTACTAAGTATATTTACAAACTGTAACCTCTTGTGTCTGTGTGTGCATGTTTCTTCCAGAATATGATCAAGGCAGCCAATGAAACAGACAAACAGCAGACCATTGTTAAGCTACACGAACAGTCAAAGAAGACTCTAGAACAGGAAATTTTAAACTACAGGGACGAAGCCCAGAAACAAAGAAAGATCATCTACCAGCTGGAGAAAGAGAGGGATCGCTACATAAACGAGGCCAGTGAGCTCACCAAGAAGGTACAGCACACACACACACACACACACTCAAGTCGAATGATTGAGAATATCACCTTGAAGTTAATTTTGCAGTAACTTAATTTACTGGTTTCTGCATTTTTTCCAAAACAGAATTATTTAAAGGGACAAACCAACTAAATAACTAAACATGATGTCACTTTCTGAAGGACGATGTCATTATTGGTGGCTTTTATTGTAGGGAATTTACAAAAGAGCATAGAAAGTAAAATTGAGGACAGAGAAATGACCATTCACTAGTTCCCACTAAAGTATAAGTGCCTGTTTGGCGGACTGTCCGGGGGACAGGCAGGGAGTCTGGCGGACCCTGAGCCCGTGGGAGATTTACCCCTAGGAGGCGAGGGTTGAAAGATGCTCAGAGCCTGGCCTGGTCCCTGCGTGCCCCCCAGGAGGAAGTGGTGATTTGTTGGAAGCAGCGAAAAAGACAATAATTCGCTAACCGGGCTATTTATCTGTCTGTCAGTCTATCTGTTTGAACATTGAGTGTAAGCTATGGCGCCCCTTGTGACAATACTGAGAATGCAACACATAATTGAGATGTGAATTGAATTTGAACCCATTTCAAAACATGCTAAATTAGATTTAACTTGTGCAGTTTGATGTATTTACATTCATGCTTACGTAAAGTATGTTTTAGTCCTAAGAGTGAAAAACGTCCAATCCCTTTACATTTCTTTCTCTTACAATGTTTTGCTTTCTAAGAGTTGTTGAGAGTTGAGAGTCTCTTGGTTTTTGTCTTGTAATCCCTCAAGGCATTTCTTCACTCTGTAGTGCTTCAGCATGATGTGTGAGTCATCTAACTGATGACTTTATAAATCTGTTGCTATCGCAACAGTGCGATGTGTTTGTGTGCCACTTTAAACAGAATTCAAGCAGTAACTTTTAAACACTCTTGGCCAAACTTGGATAATGGTATAATGGGCAACTATCAAGTTAAGTCAAGCGTGCCGTGAACAACATAATTAGAGAATGGTCTGATTGAGTCTGATGTTTTACCTGTTTTAATTACATTAACTTTACATCAACAAGCTACATTTCTTAAAGGGCCAGTCACCCAAAAATTCAAATTCTGGTATAATTTTTTTGTACTAACTTTTTTGTGTTCCATGGATGGAAGTAAGTCATACAGGTCTGAAATTATATATGGGTGAGGAAATGATGATTATTATTTTGGAGTGAACTATACCTGCAAATGAGCTCTACAGTTCGCTTCATTATCTCACCATGACCTTTTATAAGAGATCTTACAACACAAGGAAATTATAGTTTGGTTAATGTGTCACCTGCTATTCTCAGTATATGTCATTGATTTAAATAACATACTTCTGGAAATGCATTAGATGCAAAGAACAAAAATGGGGGTTTTTTCAAGATGACGGATTGGCCAATTAGAGTCACTTAGTAAGACATTTAATTTGCAGCTAGAAAGTTTCTGCTACTCTCAAGTTATTTTTTTATATTAAATGTTCTGATGGTTAAAACCATCTGTTGACTGATTATTTTTTTCAAATCAGAAAGCGCTGGTATTAATTATAATTACAGACTGCGATGTTATGATCATTAAATACCTCTGTACTAAAAATATCTGTCTAGAAAAATTGCCCATGAAAAATCTCTCTTTTTTGGGTGTTGACACACCCCTTAGCATCCTGGCATTTGCCCTGACATTTGTTTTCCCAGGTTTTATGTTGAGAAAGTGCACTGCAGCATGAACTGGAGGATTCAGGTTTACATTCAGCTCCAGGCACATCCTCTAACTCTCTTTCTGTCTTGGACAGATAAGACCAAACATAATATATTCCATATAATAGTGTTCCTGTTTCTGTGTAAACTAGCTACACCATCCTTTGAAGTTCTGTAGTGTAAAATATAGCCAAGATTTAACTAAATTCAACAGTGTTTCTTGCAATCAAATAAGCTGAATTGTATTATATATATATATATATATACACACACACACACACACAGTGTACAGTGACATACTGTTTTCTATCTATAGATTCTGCCTTTACTCACAGCTCTCATTATACTGTCTTACACACCAAACAGTGCAAGCAGTCGCCTTCAGTTTTCAGTTTTCAGCTACATGAAGGGTGCGCTGCAGAAGGTGTTTATTTTGGAATAGCTATCACAGTTTCCTAGGAACCAGAGGCTATTTGAGACACAACACCGCTTTCGTGTATTCAGCATTGCTAACATTTGCTTTCTTTCAGAGACATTTTTTTGAAAAGTTAATAATCTAATTCCAGGTAAAAAATGCTCAGCCGTAAGCATTAGAAAAGGCCGCGTGTTGAAAAAGCTCTTAGCTAATGGTTTTGAGATTGCCTCCTGAGAACTGACTCCACAACTGCACATTGCACTAGTACTTTGCAGAGAATAAAAATTCTCCTGATTTAAAATAAGAAACACGGTTCAAACAAGTAGGTCTGTAATGCCTGAAGAAAGCTAGCTATTCGTTAGCATTCCCATTCAGCTGGTGCAGGCGCTGTGCAGGGATGCCTTCTTCCTCTCAATTCTCGGCACTGAAGTTTTAGAGACATTTCATAAAAACAGAGTGAT
Source organism: Enteromius paludinosus (assembly GCA_032361165.1). Lineage (NCBI taxonomy): Eukaryota > Metazoa > Chordata > Actinopteri > Cypriniformes > Cyprinidae > Enteromius > Enteromius paludinosus. Next base: position 7,114 of record JAUMHQ010008500.1, on the reverse strand, counting down.
ATTAAACATTTATTTGCAGTATTGTCTGTTGCCCCCTTCACACACCAGCATTGCATTACATACAGTAGTTATTTAGAAAACAGCTTTCTTTTCAAATATCATTTTAAATGCAAATCTGTAGAACTTCAGTCTGTAATTTTTAGGCCAGCGCATATCATCCCCAGACTGTCTCATTATATTTCACCAATGTTCCACCATCATTAATAGCATGTTATTTATAGAAAACCATTACGGATGATTGTCTTTTAGTCCTGAATAATAAGACTGATACAAATTTCTTAGCAGTTTATTGGTGAACCTTTAAGTATGAGAGAATGCGTGTTCTCTTCTGTACATGAAAAATCATTTGTAAACATTATATGAGCAGTCAATTGAAGCTGTGTGAAGGCTTTTAAGCAAATAAAAGGATGGATATAAAACTCCTTTTTTTAATAAGAGAACATGCATCTTTATATACTGGTGGTATATGATGTATGTAAAGATATGGTACTGTAACACTATTTCTCTTTGAACTTTTTCTAGGTTAGATTGTTTGACATCTGACATGATTGATGATTCTATGCACTGGGGTGCTCCACAAAATCACCCAGTGGACAAAACCAATGTGTGACATTTAAGGGGATAAAAAAGTATGACTTCTGCCGGGTTCAGATCAGTGAATTTTGCTAGATTTATAGAGGAGATGATGGAGAAACTCTATGGTGTTTGCAAGTTTGATTTACAAGGCCTCGGAGCTGACTATGAATTGTGAGTTTGCTGAATTTACGGGAAGTGACTGGTGTCATTTTCTCATGTTTTAGTTGATTATATACACACTACTTTCACACTTTCTGACACATGCACCTTTCTTTATCTCTACAGAAATTATGTGTTTGGCGTGAATGTCTGAAAGATGTTGTCAAAATATGTCACTATTTAACCCTCAATATAGCACATGTGATTTTGAACGGCATAGCCAATCTGCTATCAATTTAACAACAAAACAAAAAATGCATTTCTGAAGCCTGTGCTCAAGAAATAAAGTTTGTTTTAGTGTTATTTCAATCTAACCCCACTGAAACTGTATTTTTGGATAAAAGCACAAGTGAAAAGGTTTACATAGATTGGCAACTATTCAGATTGCAGTGAAATTCAATAAAGGCAAGTTGTTCGGTTCGCTAAAGTATCTGAGTTAAAGAAAGCAAATCAAAACATGACATGTGGAGAAAAAGGTAAAGGCAATTCTGAGTCTGTATTTGCATCAGTGCAAGGTTGCATAACCTCTTGATGAATAACATAAACACCATTTCAAACTTTTGGTAGAAAGGCCGTATGAAGCAGCAGGATACAAAATGATGTTGCCTTACACTGTAACCTGTTTTGACCAAAATCTATGGGAGCATCACAATTAAAGAACTCATACTTGTAGCATATTAGCTCATTAAGGGACATGTACTGTATATAAATAATTACTATTAATTATGATTAATCACAGTTATTTATATCAGCTGCTAGTAGTAGATGTAGCAGAATTAACATCATCTAATCTGTTTGTTCAGCGAACAATATAAACTCTAAGAAGGGATGTTTTTGTGGCCACAGATAAAGGGACACTCATTTGCAATGCAGAACCAGAAACACATGTAATTTGTGCAAAAGTTTTATTAACTCTATGTTAACTCACATAACTAAGCACACAAGTACGAATACACTCACGCATTGGGAAAGTGCAAAGAAGGCTTGAGAGTAAACCATGAGGAAAAGCCAAAATTGAAGTTATGAGAGTCAGTTGACCACCTGTAACAGCCATCAGTGCTGTTCACAATGGGTTCTATAACTAATACTAAACCTCTGTTTTTTTTAGTTATATGTATGATACTTGCATTACGTCGTTGGCAAGGGTCTGATGCAGTCTCAAAGTCCTGATGGTTCCAAGGTTTGGAAATGGAAATCATGTTCTTCCTGGTTTGAAGAGTGATGAAATTCAAAGATGTCCTGGCTCTGATGATTCGTAGATGAAAGAAAAGCTAAGAGAGATATTTTGCGATCCATGGACCTTGAGCTACATGGAAAGTCAAGGCCACGGCCTGGTGTAAAACTTAGGTGTTGCTATGGAGTTAAATCCTCATCTTAGTGTCTCACAAGACTGCAAACTGCGCTGCATCTAGGCCCACCCAATGCGTTTGCATCGGGCCCGGGGGCTTGGCCAGGAGACGAGAGAGTTGATGGGGGTCCGGCATCCAGAAAAAGCAAAAAGCGAGGTCACCGCCGTGGGGCCTTTTGAAACATGTCGAGGTCATTCGAGGTCATGTCGAACTTTTATAGCTCTTTGTTTCTAAGCATGGTAAATTGCATATGCACTGGATTGGAGGTTGATATACAAATTAGAAGAGATTCTTAAAACCCTGAATGTTGCGAAAGATATCAACACATAACATACACTCTCAATTAGATCGTCTGAAGACGAGTCCTTAGATACCAAACACGGACTGTGTTGATATTATGAGGTAAAATTTGCTAGTGATAGATCATAAAAATGCATACAACAGTATAACATCCACTAGACAATATACAAGAACAATAACAATATACACAATGACCTGAAGGATATGTATTCACTCAAAGAGAGTTTTCCTGTGTATTAATTTAGGGAAAAGTCTATTGTCTTTTCAAAAGGGAGAACTAGTCAGAGCTGCTTTGTTCACATTCCTTCAAGCAATGAACCAATGTTATCAGTCGGGTGCCATGGAATCAGAGGCCTGTTTTGAGGTGTTAGCTGCCTTTCGGGGGAAAGGTCCACAGACACTCATAGTTGCAGTTTGAGTTACCCCTTGGGCTGGCTAAAAAGGTATTAAAAATGTTAAATGTAACAAATAGTTTGCGCCTGATTGGTTTAAATGCTACATATTGTACATTGCAGTGGCCTAATTGTCTTACAAAGCATTCTCAACCTTTTTGAATCGACACAATATTTAAAATATAACACAATATTTAAAAGCTTCCTAAATAATATTAACTCTAATATATTATAAATTGAAAGTGGGAGTGATGAATTGAATTAATTTTATTATTCCAGAAGTTTTAACAACTGTGTTCTATTCTATAAACAGTAGCTAATGACGGAAAAATAAATAACATTGATTTTTTTAAAGCATTTTCAAAAGTAAGTTATTTATTGTATTAATTATATATTACTCATTGGCTCATCATTGGACCCCCCCCCACTGTTATGACCTGTTTTAAAAAATGTATTCATAATGTTCTATTTAAATAGTATATATCTTTATTACTCAGGACTTGAATTTACTATGCATTTTGTGCTGATTAGAGCATTAGCTTGGCAACATGCTAACTTTATGGAGCTGTTTAGTCTTGTTTAGTTTTGTTTAGTGTTGTTCATTTGTAATGCTAATTCACAATGGGAGACCTGAGGAATTTTTAATGGGTTTTTGAATAGTGTTTTTTGATTTATGAGTAAAGTTAGGTTTGAGTTAAACAACATAAATCACACACAGTTGTGCCTTAAACATAAATTTGAAAACAGTTCTGTGGCGGTTGTGGCCTAGTGAATAGGGAGTTGGACTTTTAACCCAAAGGTTGTGGGTTTGAGTCCCAAGTCTGGAAGGGATTGTGGGTGGGGGGAGCGAATAACCAGTGCTCTCTCCACTTTCAATACCTCAACTGAGGTGAGACCCTTGAACAAGGCATTGTTCCCCCAACTGCTCCCAGGGCGCGCAGCAATGGCTGCCCACTGCTCTGTGTGTGTGTGTGTGGTTGTTCACTTCTTACTGCTGTGTGTGTGCACTTGGATGGGTTAAATGCAGAGCACAAATTCCTAGTATGGGAAACCATACCTGGCCACATGTGACTTCCTTTCCTTTCCTGGAAATCCAAATCTACTTCCTGGTATTAAGACTACAATCTGAACAGATCTTTTTTGAAAGTCTGTTTTGATCGTAGCTAAATATACTGTTAATCATATAGGATTCTTAGAAAGTAGCAGCCTATGAAGACAAACAGACAAGTTTCAAACACAGCTATAGACTACTTGTGGTTTTCCAGATTTGACCCCACTCTCTCTGTCGGCCTTTTCAGGTTCTTGAGAATATTGAGGACATTAAACTGAAGGAGATGCAGATATTTGAGCATAAGAAGAGAATCGCAGGAGCTGAAACCAAACTGAAGCAGCAGCAGAATCTCTACGAGGATGTCAGGACAGAGAGGAACCTCTTCAGCAAGAACCTGATTGAGGCCAAGGTAAGTGTGTGTGTGTGGACCTTCATCTTACAGATCTACTCCCCATGAGCATGAGAGCAGACGTAGACATCATTAGATCCATGGGGTGTCTTCTTTGGGAAAATCGCCCCATGGTAGCTTGTGGTGTGAACATTAATCTTTGTCCAGGAATTCGCCGCATTTGCTCAAAGTCAGAAATAGCAGCTAACCTCCCTGCTGTGCAGACTTATGCGTGAAACTACAAAAGTATAGTACAAAATATAGATGCTTCTAGGTATTTTCATGTGTTGATGCATTGCAAAACATTTCAGAATGCGGTAAGGAGCACCACAATGGACCACTCCATGCAGGCTCATGTGTTTGCACTGAGGAGAGGCTTTCATCGGGCCACTCTGTCATTAAGCCCCGACTGGTGGAGGGCTGCAGGGATGGTTGACTTTCTACAACTGTCTCCCATCTCCCGACTGCATCTCTGGAGCTTAGCCACAGTGATCTTTGGGTCCTTCTTTACCTCTCTCACTCAAACGTCTCCTGTTTAAGGATTCCAGAGGTCATTGTGCTCTTAAGAACCTTAAGTGCAGCAGAATTTTTTTTATAACATTGGCCAGATATGTGCCTTGCCACAATTCTGTCTCTGAGCTCTTCAGGCAGTTCCTTTGACCTCATGATTCTTATTTGCTCTGACATGCATTGTGAGCTGAAAGGTCTTATATAGACAGGCTTTCCTAATCAAGTCCAGTCAGTACAATTAAACACAGCTGAACTCAAATGAAGATGTAGAACAGGGTTCATCAAACTCGGTCCTGGAGGGCCGGTGTCCTGTGGACCTTTGCTCCAACTTTCCTCAACACACCTGCCTGGAAGTGGAGTATACCTAATAAGAGCTTGATTATCTGCTTCAGGTGTGTTTAATTAGGGTTGGAGTTAAACTCTGCCGGACCGAGTTTGATGACCCCTGGTGTAGAACCATCTCAAGGATGATCAGAAAAAATGGACAGCACCTGAGTTAAATATATGAGTGTCACAGCAAAGGGTCTGAATACTTAAGACCATGTGATATTTAAGTTTTTCTTTTTTAAATGAATCTGCGAAAATGTCAACAATTCTGTTTTTTTCTGTCAATATGGGGTGCTGTGTGTTCATTAATAAGGAAAAATATAAGCTTAAATGATTTTAGCAAATGGTTGCAATATAACAAAGAGTGAAAAATTTAAGGGGGTCTGAATACTTTTCTTACCCACTGTATTAATATTATAAAAGTATTATTTAATTTAAAATTGCTATTTTCTATTCGAATATACAGCTCTGGAAAAAAAATAAGAGACCACTGCAGAAAAATCTGTTATTCTTAAAACTGTTAATCTCACCAATACACCACCAATACAAAACAATGCACGTTTGTTTCATTTTTTGTGCCGTAAAGCTAGGATTGAGGCCTTTTTTTTCTTGATTTAAAACCGTTTAACCATTTTTGGCATGTTTAGTGTATATTTTTAAATTTCTAATTACTTTTGAAAGACTTCTAGCATTTTTTTACCATCAAACTGGTCACACTGCAAAAGGATAATGTTGATTACAGCAGTGCTTTTTATACTTTTCCCCTTAAATACAATTGGAATGAAGTATGTTTGTGTTGAAATTTAACAAAGACTGGCATGAAAAGCTTGTCATACTCATAGAGATACTGATTTAGGAGTACATTTTTGTGGAAACCTTGATATATGTCCTGCTTACATTATATGAAGTTATCCCTAAATATACAGAATTTTTTCTTTTAGGGAAATGGATCAATATATTGATGATGACTCATGCTGCACTACACAGATTTTTATTCAGTTCGATTAAATTAGAATATTCATCATCTGAATTACACATGCAAACCACTAACAAATCATGGTTCCTAGTTGTAATATGAATAAAGTCTTATTGTATTTTTTTATTTTAAAAGGACGAGCCCAAAACTTTCTGTATCATAAAAATGTGAACGCAGGAAAGGAAGCCTTGAAAACAGCAGTAAGAAACTCAAGTGTAAGACTCATTTTTCAGGTCTAAAATTGACTGTCCTTTGTTGTCAGTTTTTCGCTGATGACCCATTCCTGCTGTGTCACTTTTTCCTCACTGCACTAAAGAATAAGTGTGTGTTTGTGTGCTTTTGGGCGGTTGTCTACCTGTCTGTCTTTGTGTCTGTATAAGTTTAGACAATTTCTCACACACCTCCCCTGTGTTCGCTTCTAGGATCAGAACGCTGAGATGAAACGCAAGGTGAAGATCGTGAACCACATGTTCGAGCAGCTAAAAGATGAAATCACCACAAAAGAGGTGGCTCTAGACAAAGAGCGCCAGGAGTTTCATCGTGTAGAGAGAGAAAGAGAAAATCTCAAGGTAACTCATTTCATCCTTTACTGCCACTTGTCTCTCGGCAACTACTGTAAGTTCAGTATAATTTCAGATCTAACATTACTATGCAGAGTCAGTATCCTTACTAGGCATGATGGGGAATGCTTCCAATGAAGCATGTGCTATTGCACAACTTTGTATTTTTATGGGCTGTACAGTGCACTGTGCAGAAATAGAAACCACGAAAAAATGTTTTACATTGTTCCAATTTTAGTTATGATATATCAAAATAAAATACAATTAAAATTAAATTAATAATTATATTTAAATAAACTGTTTATCCTGACTTTCCTCTTCCTGACCTGAAGTATTATCAATCTTATTAAATTAAATTAAATTTAATTTTAAATTAAATTAAATTTAATTTTAAATTAAATTAAATTAAATTAAATTAAATTAAATTAAATTAAATTAAATTAAAAAATAATAAATTAAATTAAATTAAATTAAATTAAATTAAATTAAATTAAATTAAATTAAATTAAATTAAATTAAATTAAAT
>JAUMHQ010008248.1:2363-13610 GCA_032361165.1 Enteromius paludinosus | reverse complement strand
TAAGCGCACCGCAACCGCGCTTCTCCACCTGAGGGACCACCGCATATCCCCTGGCTGCACCACCATCGAGAGTGGCAAGGGCAAAGAGCCTGGGCGCAGGCGTGACGAGTAAGGGGATCGCCACGATCTGGTAAGCTCTTCGTGCACCTCCGGGAAGAATGGCACTGGGAGAGACCGTGGCGGGGCCGCATCCCTGACTCCCAGAAACCAATCATCCAGCCGGGAAGGGTCGGCTGAAGGCATACGTGGTACCTCCAAACCAAAAGATTGAAAAGTGTGTCTCCAGCATCAGTTTCTGTGAAATATTCATTAAGTATTCAGTGATATTAAATATGCACAGGGTAACAGCAGTTGTGGTCGTTCTGGGGTTTGGTGTGTTTCTGCAGTAGATGAAGTCGACTGAGTCTGACCCATGAGCTTTGATCTTCACACACAGGTGCCATAGCAACCAGGAGGGCTTCACCGTGGCAACAGGAAGCTGTTGATGCTGCTTGATTCCTCAGATCAGGTGTTTAGTTATTTGTGTCAAAGATTTACATTGAAGCCTGAGCTGATGTATTACAGTATATCTACACAACAGTGATAAAGTAATAGAAACTATTTTAGATTTGTAAAATGTGTTCTCTGTAAAAAAGGTGTGCACTGTAAAAAAATATATCACCTGCATTATTTGCAGTATTTCCAAGGTACAAAACAAACTTTATTATAACTTTACATTCAGATTTACTTCATACTGCACTGATGTGTTTGGCTGTAAACGTGTTTACAGTTTTCCTGAGTTTTTCTGGCAACCACAGCTTCATTATTCTCTAGTGTGTGTATGTTTTTGCTCAGAGGTCAGTAATGAATCATATGAATCGCTGGAGCTTGGACTATTATTAGTGCTCCTGCATTAACTGGGCTCAGCAGTTTCTCTGCTGCAGTCTCATTACATTTACAGACCCGCAACACAAGAAATTAATTGGAGGCGTAGCGATGGCTGGATAAATCAGCCCTGGCACGACAGCTTTATGTGCCGTGGCAGGAAAGGAGGGCTTTCTCTTTAATAGGACAAGATAAAAGCGTTGTGAGCGGAGTTCTTCGGTCTGTGTGTGACAGCTGACAGTGATTCTTCTCTCTCCTGACTCAAGCGTACGGATCTATCTCGGCCAGGATCCTGAGGTGTGGGTCTGGTTTGCTTCTCTGTGTTTTATTCCAGTCTCGCCGCTGTAAATCTGGCTGAAAGAGGCTCTGTGCAGGAGATATTTCACTGAGACAGGTCTATAAAAGCTTCGTACGCTTCGCTGGAGTCTAATGAAGCGTCTCAATCTCTCCGGAGTTTGACCTCTGAACCCTGCACCTGTCAGAGGTCACGGTCCAGGTCAAGGAGAGCCGAGAGGTGGTCTTGAAGGGTCCTGTGCATTTAGAAGGCGTGTGAAATGTGAGCACTGTATACAATACAGATATCAACACAGCTTCACAGAAATAGGAAAATAACAGCATCAATTCTTTTAAATAGTTTTGACTAGAAATCAGCTTTACAAGAGACAATGTCATTATTAATTAATTATATATTCAAAATATAATATTAAAATGAATCAGTAAACGTATTTTGTGCCGTGTTATTTTCATATTATTTAGATACTATTTTTATTTAGGTATATATTTGCTGTATATATTAGCTATGTATATTCAATTTCATTTTAAAATATGAGTAATGTTAATGTTTTTTTTGTTTGTTTGTTTGTTTTATAATATATATGGATATAGTGCTCATTATTAGTTAATTTAGTACATCATTGCATCATTTATTACACCTAACTGGATTGAAACTTTTATTTCAGTTAATGTTTATTTTAATTAACTTCTTCCCTGGTAAAATAAAAAATAAATGAAACTGAATAAACTAACATTTATTAAATAAAAATAATATAATTAAATAAGAATTAAATAACAAATGAATTGGAGGTGTTGCTGGTTAAATCAGATTAAATTAAAAAGAATTTACTTGAAACACTGTAAAATCTAATTTAAAATATTAGTAAAAACCGTAAAAGTAGATCAATGCCAAGTTAGTATCAAGTTACAAGCCCTACTGTATATGTATCTGTTATAATATTAGAATTAATATTGTGGCGTTCTGTAAAGCTGCTTTGAAATGATGTGTTGTGAAAAGTGTTGTACAGATAAATATGGCTTGACTGGTAAATTCTCTTTTTTCTATTTGGACATTATTTGAACAGCTTACAGTAGATACAGTACTACATACTGTTCTCTGTGTGTGTGTGTGTGTGTGTGTGTGTGTGTGTGTGTGTGTGTGTGTGTGTGTGTATCGTTTACTAAGATCAGCTTTGACCAACAGATGTAAAGAAACATACAGAACAGCAGAAACACACACACACACACACACACACACATATCGTGGGGCATCCTGAGAAAGCTGAGAGCTCAGTCTGGTTGAGTGTGTGAGAGGCGTGTTTGCCCCCGTGACCTTCAGAGTTGAAACAGAGGCCACCACTCAACCCTATGAGAGAAGAGAGAGGCTACATGACCTGTGTGTGTGTGTGTGTGTGTGTGTGTCAGAGAATCAGAGTGCTTCAGTGAATCAGGGAATCAGAGAATCAGTCTGAATCAGTGAATCAAAGTGAATCAGTGAATCAGAGTATCAGTTTGAATCAGTGAATCGGATAACCAGAGAATCAGTGTAAATCATTAAATCAGAAAATCAGTGAATCAGAAAATCAGTGAATCAGAGTGAATCAGAGAATCAGTGCTGCTGTATGTAAATGAGGTAATTGAGCACAAACACATCTCTTCTGATGTAAACAAGACTTGTTTTGTTGCTCAGCTCATTCACAAACCTCTCTGTTTGTCTGTAGTGATTACTGCTGCACTTTCTGTGAGTAAATATCATTTCTATTTAAAAGAGGTGTTTGTGCAGATGTCATTTGTCAAATAATGCTCCTTTCATGCATGTTTTAGTGAATAATGCCGTGAATCAATGACGTGAAGCCACTTTAAATGTTCTTTCACAGTAAAACACTACTTGTAATGTTTGTAGATATATTCTGGGCTCAGCTGCTTGCCACATATTATATTCTATTAACAAACTTAATACCAGATTAGGTCTTGTTATATGACTGTCTTCCTTCATTACGCCACATGAAATATTGTTTATAATGGTTCTCATTTAAATGAAATTAAACTGCATTTATTGTTCTGGTTTCATGCTTACCTGTAGGACTACATACATAGTATAGAATTTATTTCTTTTTATAAACTGTATGTTAAATTTGGCCTTTTCATATCACTATTTTAATTGCAGTAATTCATTGAATAAGCCATGTTGTTTTCTATGGACAGAAAACGCATTATTCTCTGGGCTCCTCTGCCTGAAAGCTCCTTTCTGAAAGATAAAGAATATCCAGGTCGCTTTAAGGTGAAGGCAATGTTTTAGTCGCATCAACATTAGTTACTGTTCATGAACTGGTCAGTTAAATGCATGTTTTCTGAAAGGAGTGTCCCTGTGTATTAATTATAAATTATATATACATTTTCAAATGAACTGATATGAAATCCTGTAATATTACAGTGTATCGTAATGTTTCTGAACATCAGATGTTTTTAGTGTGTGATGGTGATCTCACATCAATATCCTTCAACACAAACACACTTCTCTCATTTTCTGTCTGAAATGAGACATCAGAGCATCTGAAGAGGATTTCAGTCTGCAGGTGGTTTGACCTTTTAAATTATTCACACACATTACCGATTCCACTGACACACGCACACACACACACACACACACACACGCACACACACACACACACACACACACAGTCACTGAAACACACACACACACACACACACACACACTGAAACACACACACACACACACACAATCTGGGTTTGCTTCTGGAAATCCTAATTTTCCTCACATGTTCTGAAGAAAATGTCTCTAGCCCACTAGCGTTCACTAGCCCAGAAGCTGTTCCTCTGTGTGTGTGTGTGTGTGTGTTTGACCTCTTTGAGTGGACGCTCAGATCTCATCAGGTCAGTCTCACTGTCCTCTGCTGGTCACTGTGTGTCGCTACAGTCAAAATGTTGTTGCATTCGTTTTTTTTTAAGCTGCTTTTTCAAAACTTTACACACAAATCCAAGAATTGCAAAACGCATCTATTTCAAAGCCTTTGAAATATCACAAACATATCTCAAAAGAAATCTTTGCCGTAATATTAATTCCTGTTAGATGTGTGTGTGTGTTTATTAAACTCAAGTCAAAGTCTGACAGTGAGTGTCTGGTTTTGTGGATTTGGTGTGTTTCTTCTGTTTGAGAGGCAGCTTTCACAAACTGTGTGACGAGAGAAGAGTGTGTGAGGACGCAGATGAAAAAACTGCATTTGTGCTCATGTTAATAAATGCATTCAGAAGAACCCTTGAAAAATGTGTATTTGTGTTTGCTTGAATCATTTCTCAGACTATAAGTCACTTGAATGCTGAAGACTGATGAGATTTATCGTAAACACTGTTAAATGCTGTGTTTGTCGGCTCTAATGGTGTGTGTTTGTGTGTGTTTAACGCAGGTGTTGTGAGGAGTGATGCCCCGCTCTGCCGGATCATCAGTGTGTTAGACGTCACAGACGTGTGTGTGTGAGTGTGTCAGCATGGCTCTGACCGACAAACACAAAGTCAAGAGACAACGACTGGACAGAATCTGTGAAGGTGAGACTCTTTTATTCTGCTCTTTCACTTTCAGGCCCAGATCTGTTCACTCTTTCTGTGGAATAGATTTAAACACTGCCTCTGTTTCCGCTCTGATGTGAAATCTGGGATCAGTGCATTTCACGAAACATGGCATGCCGTTTAAAAACAAAAGCCAGCTCCGGTGGTGTCTGAGAGCCTCGGGTGAGATGACACTCCTGATTAAGTCATTACAACGCTTCAGATGAGTTAGGCATAATCCAGCTTGCCTGTGGTCTGGAGATGGAGCACAGATAGTTTAATCAGAGGAACGGCAGGGAATGCAGATCCAGCTCGTCTTGGCCCCGTTATTACAGGCCTGAGGGCCCTGGATGTCTCCTCTGGTCTCGTGGCGTCTCCGTCTGTTGCTCCGTCTGGCTTCATCTCGTGATGGAGGGTCTGAGCACAATCACATGCTGCTGGAGTTACAGGAGGCCTTCTGCAGATGTTCCTCCACAGCTGTCGATTACATTAACATGTGTTTTCCTCTCCAGACTGTTGTTAGCACGCTAAAATGCGATTTAAACTTTCACCTGCAAAACAGCACACACTAATCCATGCATACTGCACACACAAATACCAAACCCCTCACATCTCTTGCATGATCGGTTGCATTTTATTACAGTAAATTGCACAAAGGTTTCGTTGGCTGATAGCTCTGTGCCAGGTGTTTGGATGGTGTAGGTGGTTGCTAAGGTGTTATATGTGGTTGCTAGGTAACTAACAGGATATGGTAAAGCAATAAGTGGCAAGAAGCTTCATGGGGCTTATTGCTTTTAGAAAACGGTTATTCCGTAAGGTTTCACTAAATAATGATATAAATAAAAACATTATTCTACCGCCAAACAATGTGTTCCTCAGAAACGGTTTCCGACGTAAACGAAGTTTGTAGAGTAATTTACAACAGCTTCGAACTCAGCCAATCAGAATCAAGGACCGGAACTATTCGTTTTATACAATTTTTAAATCTTTCTAAAATGTATTTATTTATTAGTTATTTAAAGGTTACAAAAATGCTTATTACAGTGTTTATCTTCTTCAGCCAAATCGAATGTTTATTAGTAAGAGTCTTGATATTAATGCAGCGTTATTTAAGGGTCATTCATTTTTTAATGACATTCTGCCAAATATGTTACTTGAATGTTAAATGTAAATTTTTAATAATTACAAAATTTTGACCAAAAAATAACATTATTTGATTATTTATTTATTTTTTAATTTAATACAAAATATAACATTATTTGGTTATTTAATTATTTTTTAATTTAATACAAAATTTAACATTATTTGATTTATTACATTTTCATTTAATTTAATCCAAGAAATAACATTATTTGATTGTTTATTTTTTTATTTAATTTTATCCAAAATATAACGTTATTAGAATGTTTTTTGTTTTATTTATAAAAACATTACAATGTCCAGTTTTCTTCTGTTTTGTTTTTTCATGAGATCAGGATGGGTTTCTGAAAATTCTCACTAAATGCTGTTAACAATGAAAAATTCTGATTCTAGGAATAAACGGCTCATGGATGTTTTGAAAGATTAAATATCATCATGTGCATGTTATTGTTAAATCTATCTATATAATGTTTGTCTAAATTCTTTTGCAGGAAAGTCCTGTGATAACGTGATTATAATAATGCTGTTCTGCTCCGTAAGCATAAGAACAGTCACTGGAGACGTGTTTTTGCTCTGCTGGGTTTATTTTAAGGCTTTGCCTTAAAAGAAGGATCAGCTCTATTTTCAGGGAGCTGCTGTCAGATATGTTTATGTTTGTTGGGCCGTTCTTGCAGATATTTCCAGACTCTGGAAGGATTGTGAACTATTTATCATGACACTGACCCGTGTGCATGTGAATGTTCTTACAGTGAGAAGTGACCTGCGGGGCAGCTGGTGGTGTTAGCCTCGAGAGAGAGAGAGAGAGTCTTCTTTGCTCTCAGCGTTTGACTGCATGTCTGTCTTTGAGAATAAAGATATTTTACTCTTTACATTGTGCCTTAGAAGATCCTTTAGGAAGATCAGACACAAACCATGGAGAAAAATGACACAAATTGTCAATAAACAGTTGCATTTAACTGAAATAAATCATTCTCATCAGTTATTGTTGGAGTAATTTAGCTATTAATATAGAATGTGTAAGTTTATCACAGCTTAAATGTGTCTTTCCAGCCTAAGTGGTGTAAATGTGACAAAACCTGGAGCACAAAACCTTACGTGTCTTAAGGTCAATTTTCAGTTTTTTCAATTTGAGATTTATACAAGCTGAATAAATCATCTCTCCGCTGATGTCTGGTTTGATAGGAGAGGATAATATGTGAAAAACCTGGAATCTGAGGGAGCAAAAAACTTGCTGAATGACAATTATCTTTGAAGTTGTTCAAATGAGGTTCTTAGCAATGCTTATTACTTATCAGTATTTATGGTAGTAAATTTACAAAATAACTTTACTTAATATCCTAATGAATTTTGGCATAAAAGAAAAATATGTAATTTTGACCCATAAACTAAACAAAAATAATTGTGCTGCTGATGACTGCTGCTGTGCTCCAGGAACACATGCTTTATTACTTTACATTTGAGGTTTGTTTAAACATCTGTATAACCCAAAGAAGATGGGTTACAGTACCAATGCATAGAGGTCATTGTTTAAAAAAAATAAAATAAGCAAAGCAAAGCAACCTTTGTTGCACCACTTGAAATGATTTAGCCATAAACTGGCAAGAATATTAACCAAATAGCCCAAACTGTCCACATTACTTGTGAATCTTTGTAAGTGTTCAGCATTAACGCGTTCTGCTCAGATCTGTGTGAGGATTAGCACCGGCTGACTGCATCCTAACACTGTGTCACTGAACTAAACATGGCAACCACTCGAACTATAGAGCTGTATCGGGCTCTTCATATTGTTGACACTTGAGAGAAATCTCCATGAAATGTTGAGACAGGATGAGAGGACACTTTGAGTGTTTGTGATAGGGACAGTGGTATTAAGTTGGTTTTATTTGCACTAATCTCCTGGTGCTGTAGTGGGGCCAGTGTAAGGATAAACCCCTTTGGATTAGCATGAGCCCTTCGCCAAAGTGCTGTCCTTCTGTTTTCTCCCAAAATCAAACCCCCATGGCTCAGGGCATCCAGAATCCAGCTATTCATAGATGCAAAGTGCGTTAAAGCAAAAGTTCACCCAAAAATGAAAATACTGTCATCATTTACTCAATCTGTATGCATTTACTTGCTCTGCCGAACACAAAGGTAGATATTTTGAAAAAAAAGTTTGTAACCAGGCTGTTTTGGTCACTTTTGACTCCCACAGTATTTTTTTCCTACTAAGGAAGTGAGTAAATGATGACAGGATTTTCATTTTTGGTGAACTATTCCTTTAAGTCTGTAAGTTTGTGTTACTGAGATGTGTGTTGCCCTATTCATCTTCTGTCTGACTCGCTTATGTTTCCAAAGCTAAATAATTCAGGGTTTACCTGCCAGTCACACGATAGCACGACCTCAAGTGATGCAAAAACGAAATGTCGGCCAGAGATCAGGTGAAATCGCACACCTTCGCAGGGAAACATGAGAAGTGAAATCAAACACCTGCTTTTTCCCCTCCTCACAACCATCCTCTCCTCTTTCCTCACCAAACATCAGCCTTTCATTCTGTAGCGTGGCAGTGTTCGCAAGGGCTCCTCTGTTTCGTTGGCTGATGGGTTGCTTGTACTGAATCCAACAGGAATCTCATGGCTGTCCGTGGCACCGTTCCTCCTCCGGATTACTACCCGTTTGATATCGCTCTCTCGGCTCAGCCACCAGAAGACCTGCAAGGCTTTTATAAAGGGAACCAGCACATGCTGAGCAGATCAGGCTCGCATTATGGCCTGGCCGCTGGAGGGGTCAGGACCGCTTGGGATCAAGGGCAAGCTCGAGCAACCACTCCTGGTCTTGGGCCCGGAGCTCTTCCTCCTCCTCCTCCTCCTCCTCCTCCACCTCCACCTCCTCCTCCTCCCTCGGCTCATGAGATCAGCCGCTTGTACAGGGATTCTCTAGCCATCAAGATGATCCCAGACAGCCAGCGTATTCGCAGCAGAGCTGCTTCCCCGGCTTGCTTCGGCATCGAGTCTAGATTTCCAGGAGAACACTCCATATACGGCGACGTCAACGGCCTCCCGCTGGACTCTGGATCCACCTGCATAGTAGTGGACCCAACAGCTTCGGTCATGGACGGGACTCTACCTCGAGCAAACCCTGCGTACGGTTCTGTCCCGACTCAACGGATGCCTTACGACCCTGCTTACGATCCGGGGGCCGCTCATCACCCTCCGGTGGGGGACCCCAAGAGAACCGTGGATCCCAGTTTCCTAGCTCTCCTGCGTTCCGAGGGCCTGTCGGAAAGCACCATAACTCTCCTCCTGCAGCAAGGCTTCGATTCGACCTCAATGCTCGCTGTGATGGAAGACCACGACGTCCGCTCCGTCGCTCCCAATCTGGGCCAAGCGCGGGTGCTTTCTCGAGTGGTCCTCAATTGCAAGACAGGAACGACCAACGCCGCCGTCATACGGGGTCGCTCGAACAGCTTTAGCCATCGCAACGACCTCTACATGCAGCCGCAGGGACTCGGCGTGGACGGAAACCTCATCCAGCAGCCTCCCAGCGCCCTGCAGTCCGTCTCTCCGAGGATGGGAGAGTTCCTCGGACGCCGACCGAGCAGCGCTCCATCTCAGCATCTCCTCGAAACCACGACGTATCCGGGGGTCCGCTCGATCGGAGGTCTTCCGGTCAGTCCTGGGGGCTACGCCGCTCAAACAAGACCTCTGTACAACGCCCACACCGGCCTGGCGATGTCCGCCCTTCCTGCTGCACAACAAGCTCCGACGACTCCAGGATTGGCCCCCAAGACCTTCTCCAGTACGTACAGCCCTATGGAGCTGATGAAGCGCTCTCCGAACCTTCCTCCTCTCTCTCCTTCTCATAGCCCTCATCACAGTCCTCAGTTACTGCGTAAGGGAGCAGCGCCGGTGGAGAGTGCTATTCTTCCAGCATCTTCAGCCCTCCAGCCTCAGGCCATTAATCCTAACAACAAGCAAACCCGCAGAACCGGACCTCCGGTCATTGTTTCCACCATGGCTTCACCTGATACAAGTAACAAGCTCATTTCTGTCTGTCCCTACATCTTAGTTTCACCTTTACCTAGTTTCAGGTTTGTGCTTGTTGATGCTTAGGCGTTGTTTGTTGATCAAAGGTTCTTTACGCGTCCCTTTCTTGGATTAGTGCTCGGAAACGATTAATCGCTTCTAAATAACGTTTTTGTTTATATGTGGGCACAAAACCAGTCATAAGTAGAACAGGTATATTTGTATGGGTCAAAATTATCAATTTTTCTTTTGTCAAAACTTTTGATTAGTAAAAACGTTAACTTTAAAAAGGATTAATTCTCTCAATATTTTAATTTGTTTTGCACTCTCAGATTCCAGATTTTCAAATAGATTCATCTTGGTCAAATATAGTCCTATCCTAACCCCTATGACTGGTTTTGTGGTCCTAGCTCACATAATATATATATATATATAATGTGTGTGTTGTGTATATTTATTATATATATATAAAGACGCACACAAGCAGTATATATTTTGAAAATATTGACATGTATTTATATTCATACTGTTTATATTATATATAAATGTGTTTTATATAAATAGGTTATTTTGGATGTGATTAAACGTGATTAATCATAACCCAGCACTAATATGGATGGTCTAGACCATACTGTAAATGCAAACTGTTTCTAGTAATTCTTAGTTAGATTTGAAACTTCTGCTAACAGCAGATTTTAAAACATTTGGATGTGCAAAAGCAGGTTTAGCTAAGTGCTCTGTGTTTTGAGTAGGAGACTATTTATATTTACCCCTCTAGTGTGATTCTAGCCGTTCCTAGCCGAACTTCTCAAATGACTTAAATAGACTCGGCTTCAGAAACATTGAAGAAATTCTTTGCAGCAGTTTTTAGTGACCTTGAGTGCATTGCTCAGTGCGTGATCGTGTTTTCAGACCTGCAGTATTTTGAGAAGAACAATGCCACTGCCCCGAGTTTAAGCATAGTTTTGAAGTTACAGGCCTTTTCTTGCTGACATTCAGCCCTTTCGTCTCCATGATTCTGCATTACTGTACGTTTAATCTACAGGACCTGCAGTGTTTTCTCTCTCTCTTCAGAGCTGAGCACTGTACCTCACTGCAGGCCTAATCAGAGTCTTACAGCCTAAAATCTCATTAGGGTTAATAGGATATGCAAAGACACAGTCCTCTGAGAACACGGCTGGAAACACACTCTGAGACTCTCTTGATAAAACTCACTTGACATTTTAGGTTTTTGGTGAGATTTTGGCGAGTGAAACTGTGGAAAGTGCTGAAGGCTCATTTGGTTCTTTGAGGTTCTTCTGTGTTCTGTGGACATGAGGAGCTTGTCAGGCTGAAGGTGGATGGTGTTCTGGAGGCAGATCTGATGTGTAAAGAGTGAACATAATGTTAGTTGTAATCGGTTGTA